>JAHWFP010221194.1:0-12642 GCA_023313725.1 Lithobius niger
AAAATTAAACTCAACTAAACGAAAGCAGCTGGTATTGAATTATTATTTAGTTTAGCTTAGTTGTAATTTAGTTTACTTTAGATTTGGGCTGAAAAGTGAGCAAAAATTACCAGATGGCGCCCTCTGAAAACTCGGATGGAACGAGTGAATGAATGTCACGCGTTTCAATATAGGGACTTTTTTAGAGTTACAAATTCTTCTCCTAAACCCAATAAATTCTTGCTCTTACTTCTGCTAATAATTACCTGGCCTTGACAGCTGCTGAAGGATGGTTATCAAGTGGAGCTAATCCACCATTACAACCATTCCACCAGTCCACCATTGTGCCATTCCAAAGAAAGCCGATGATGCTATCCTTTTCGGCCTACTGATTAAGAACTTTTTTCCCCCTTTGACTTTTACCAGCCTAAATACTTTCGCTTACTTGTTTAGGCTCCATTATTCAGTTAGCGGGCGAGCACAGTACCACCAAACTCGATGCCATTAACTCTGAACCAGAATGCCTAAATGTTTTTTTCTCGGACTCAGTGTTGTCTTTAGTGTAAGGAACTAACCTAAAGACAACACTATTTTAGTGTTATGTTTGACGTCACCATCCGTCGATACAGGGAGTACTTTTGGTGGATTCGGCAAAACGTAAGGAAAAGAAAGGAATTGTAATAATTGAACTTATTTTGTTTACACCCAAGCCTTGCTTAGAGAGCTCGAATTGCTATTCAGCCATTACAAATGTGGTACCTAGCGTATCTCTGACCACGTTGGTTACATAACCAACAAGAAAACGTTCACTGCTCCGTACATTCATGTCAAACATACTGGCCACACCGTCGAAACTTTCCATACCACTAGATTGAATCACGAACCCATATACCACTACAGACTGAACTCGTATTCTCTTCGTATTCTACTACACAAGCCTCAACAACACAAAGTTCAAATCCCGTAAAACTTTTGGATTTCAGACTGGATAATAAACAGTCACAAAACTAAATTTCTGTTGCATAAATAACGTAAACGAACTTTCCTTCAGACCTCACACATCCCAGGAAAGAATGTCCAATAAGAAATTCCAAACTGAAAACCATCACCATGTTTCACTTCCTGTGTGCCTCATTCCTGCTCTCTGTAATGTGTGGTGCAGTGGCAACCCGGACCACTGCACTGTGACTGAGGTTGGCGCTAATGACTAAGTTGTCGACGCGCCATTAAGCCTCAATCCCCCCCCCCCCTCATTCCTGCTGTCAACTCTGCAGATCAGGGAAGGTAGGTATATATAGTGGCACTTTTCTGAAAACATAGGATAAGTAATACTTGCTTTCATCAACGGCATCAGAATGCAGCACGTGTCCGGTGCTCGTCGTAGCCTAGGCGAAACGGGATTCGGTTCGTTACAAAAGAAATGGGATCCACTGGAGAAGATTCAGACTCAGCGGCGGCTCCGCACACTTCTTAGAACACAAAACCATGCGTTATACTTAGCTCCACTCGTAACTACAACCCGTTTTTAAAAACTGATTGTTGGATTTAGAAAAAAAAAATAAAACATGATCAGCCAGCTTTTATTTTTATGTCACATTTCTCGAACGTCAGCTAAGAATGCCTGACTGGGCAGGAGTTTGCAACACTCTTTTCCTCATAGATAACCTGTTTTAACAATGTTTACCGTAATTTTACGGTTTAAAGTACTGGCAACAGATTACCAGTTCTTTGTACTGCATGATAATTTACGGTTTTATTTTTTTCCTCCGCTGAAAAGGTCTTAGAAATTCTAGACCTTTACAGTGGCTTTTATAGCTAGCAAACGAACCCTGCGCTTTGTCATCGTAACTACATACACAACCATAAGCATCTTATAGCTTTGATAAATTAACAAATTGTAGCCAATAAATTCAAAATACAAATTCAACTATTTGCCTTAACTCGATCAGCATCCTCACTTCTTTGAACCAACTGATTTCCCCAGTGAGCTATCACATCATGAAAACCAATCCTGTTATTGATTTCTTGAAGATTAACATATTCCTGCTTACAAGCGTAAGGGCACGTTTATGCAACCACTCGCTTTTGCATTTTCGCAGCTAGAAGCTAGAAATCACCTCAAATTCCAACATGGCTGCGGTTTTATGTCTGCCGCCTCGCAACGATAACAGCAAATAACGTGAGTTCAGAAACGTTTAAGAAAATTGTTTCTTCATGAGAAATTCTTTACATTATTGGCATGGATTAGAAGACTGCAAGTATTTACTCAAACGATGTTGGATTTAGCCAATCCATTTACGTTGTGACCATGGTAATGTCACCTTCGCCATCGCGATTGAGTTCTAGCTGCGTAAACGCGCCCTAAGCGGTTTTTTGTACTTACTTTACTCCACTGCTCAGTTTACCTTCTACTAAGAATCATTTATTTTTATTTTCGTGTTCCTGTTAACAGTTGCAAAGTGCATTGTAACTTTTACATCTTACGGTAAGTCCACGTATGCATTACCTGGCTGCAAACACCGCTGATTCTATCTGCATGTTTACAGCCTGGCCACGGAGGTAACAATGCGTAAAGGCAGGAGCGGATATACCCCTGCTGCCGTGAACTTTTACAGCACGTTACTTTAAAACCCAAGTTATAAAAGCTGGTTCATTCACCCCTTGATGTTGACTCAGCTCGAGAGGCGTTGGAACCTGCACTCTTTTCAGGAAGCCCAAGAATAATTCCAGTGTCCCGAAGTTGGTTCCCAACCTTACGAGTATTCAGTTTCAACAGAAAGATGTGATTTGGACACATTTTCGGCCCCCACACTTACGGTCAACAGCCTTACCCTACAATGCCTGTTCGCAGATGCAAGCCAAAACTAGTAGTTGAGATAACACGTAAGGCATGGCAATGACGCTAATGAATGGCGAGGGAAGGGGTGGGGATGGGTGGGAGATACCAACGTCGCATTATTAAACCTAATCTCATTCTTTTCTTTCGGCAATGACCGTAATGGCCTCCATTTCACCTAACGACTGGAGCAGAGGCTCTTCTCTTTACGAGTCTGCCTCCCTACCTCTGTCTATGTATAGGGGGAGGGGGGAATTGCAAAGGGGAGGAAGGCTTCTATTCTAACTTTCCCTTTCTTCCTTCATGTCGTGTCAGCCTGTAAGGCCAGATATTGATGAGACAGAAGACAGCACAGGCGTGCGCACACCCCCGAAACGCTGAGGGAATACGGACAGCTAATCAAGGGTTTCCGGAACATGCCGGCACCCGCACATTCTCACTCACTCACTCACGGCCGTATTGCTCTCGTACGTTTCGATATGGAAGTTAGATTCATCCCAAGGCGGCGTGATGAACTGGTAGTATATACGTCAGTGATAGACAGTGGGGAAGCCAAGACGTTTCTTCGATTTGATCGGAAAGGAGTGCTTGTACGACTCATCGTGTTGGTGCCGTTATGGGGTCGAGAATGTCACTTTCCAATACTGATTTTTCCAGCTGTAGGTGTTAATTGGTATCTGTTCAAAACAAGACTATAATTATTAGGGCTTCCGCTAACTGGTTCGGACTGGCTATAGTGCCATGGCTCAGGCGCCTTTTGACAGAATGTTGTTGGATTCCTTAGGGTTTGTTAACTCCTGCCCAAAGAAAAATCAGACGCGGAATGGAATATGGGGAAGTGTGAAAATTTCCAAAATTCCTTTAATTTACGTTGGTTGGCCCGAGATAGATATTCGGAGCACATTTTCAGTCGCCCGTCTTAATCCAACGTGTATATCCTTTTTGGAGTGTATACAAACTGTGAATAGCTCGGTATGCGTTGGTTTAGCCAACAAAACGCAGTGCATGGTGTGAGTCCGCGCGTATAATATGGCTTAAAACGGCTGCCAGAAACTCTTGAATATTCGGTCTAACTAAACAGAATGAGTGAAGCGAAAGAAAGAAGAGTTTGTAGCCGGGCCCATCAAATGAAAAGGGCTGACGGTGCATTCCCTTTCACTATCCTTCCCCCCCCCCTCCCCTTCTTTATTGGTCGGCTTATATGGCTGCATTTTTAAAATTTAAAATTCACATGGTCCGGTGAAAAGTATTTCCAGGGCCGATTGAGATGACCGAGCCCAGAAAAAAATAGATCTCCATTTTGGACGTTTCCTGCTGGTATGGTGACCATTTCTTACTGGCACTAATACCTCTCGCCCCTCCCTTCCTCTTTGCTCTCTTTTCATAATTCCCGTCTTCACCCAAGAAAAAAAGTTAATTAAACTATGAAAAAATTAATCAAAATAAAGCGTTCACTGAAATGTGTTGGAAACTGGAAATGACAGCAGAGTTTCGATAGAGGCAAAATGTTCTTAGTCTCAGCCCCGGATCCTGTTGGGGGGAGCGGGGGGGGGGGCGCTGCAGTATTGAGTCCGACTTTCCTAGGTGGGGTGGACGTTTGAGTCTTCTTAATCAGATGCACGAGTCTGGTAAAATAAAAACACAAAAACCATTTTTTCCCCCCACCCCCCCCCCCCCCAATTTAATACCGTTGCTTGAAATAGAATTCGTTCAAATTCTTCTCCGAACTCTTCAGACAGTTGTGTCATGTGTCCTTACGAACTAAATTTGTTCCGTAATCCTGCAGATGAAGAAATCTTAATTAGCTACATAAAGTAATCAAATCGTCTTCACGTTACCGACTTCGTCAAGTATACTACATAAAATAATTTTCTGACAGGCAAATTGGCCCACAAGTGCATAAAAACAGAAAACACAGTTTAGTTTTTGGCCATATTTGCTGACCTTGGTCACCTAAAAACGAACACAGCGCACAAAATGAGGAATGGTAGACTTACAATGCATAAACAATACGAAAGGGGATTGTACTTGCAATAACAATGTAACAATTACACATAAAAAAAAAATGGAGCTAGACACAAAGTCAGCTCGCTGGTGACTCACCATCTTGGAATGATCAGGGAAACAATCCCATTTCATATTGATTGTGTAGTGTAAGTCTAGCATTACTCATTTTGTGTGCTATGTTCGTTTTTAGGTGACCAAGGTCAGCAAATATAAGCGAAAATTAAATTGTGTTTGCTATTTTTATGCACTTGTGGGGCATTTGCCTGTCTGGAGGTGGTTTTATTTCGTATCCCACTGTCTCACAAATTAATTGGATTGCAAGTTTCCTACACTCACTCAGAATAGCGATTGCATTGTGATCGCCTAACTTCCATACTAACTTCCATACCAGTGGCACTAGATTATTGTAGTTCGTATTTTAATACAGGTATGGCACCTGATCAACTCACAAGGCATTGAGGAAGTTTTTGAACAACAATAATAATTTGCATCATTATTTTACATTTTAGCTCTGGAATTTGCGTCCGGCATTTTGCATTTTTTTCCCTGTAGTCTAAACGTAACAAATCGGAATTAAAAGGCGTATTGACAAATCTAACAGGGGGGAGGAGAGGGGGAGGGAAGGAATGGTATGCACAAGGGTGGGGCAATGTTGGCCTCTCTCTACTCTATTTTGCAAGCAAACGTTTATTTTAGTTGTCACGGTTCTCTTTCAGCAGATTAGGCCAGAAATCGGAGCACAATCTCTCTCCCAGCATCCCCGTAGGGCGAGGGAACGCTTAAATCAGCCCCGCCCACAGCCCCGAAAGTATCACTTCCAGATCTCACACGGCTCGTGCGCCAGCAACCAGTACAAATCTTGTCTGATTGCACTGACTCACACCCCCTTCACCTCCGACGCTGCTCACCACTCCATCAACAGCTCAATCACGTGATCTGCTCCTGCAGGCGCTCAAGTTTTTCTAACCTTTTCGCCTCCCCCCCAATTCACCCCCCCCCCCGGCCCGACGTTAAAGCTTCCGCATTCGCATACTTTTTACTATTCTCCAATTTTTCAGCATTCAGGATGTGCCGAGATACGGAAACACAAATCAGTTGTTTTACAGCCTAACATAAATTATCTTTATTCACTGGAGAGCGCGTAGCTTTATTTGAACTTTTGTGTGGTGTGATTAATGTTACATACACAATCGTAACGCATAATAAAGAGGAAACTACGAATTCACACACCTCCGTATAACGTCGGAGTGGATCCATATCGCTTCATATTCCATCCTTTTTCACTGGGTCGTTTGGGAGCGAAGCTGTGGGTTTCGTTGCCTGGCTGCAGGCTATAGTTGATTCATACAATCATACGAAAACCCCAAAAGGATAATGGCCCCCGTAAAGTTTTCGCCAAAAAAAAAGTAGTTGTGATATCAGAGCCCCAATGGCTGCCACCAAGTTTGTGGTCCGAATCAAGCGCACTCAATTCAACCTTAACTGACCACCACCAATTGAATGATCAGGCTGGAACAAGAAACTTGGCGGCAGCCATTGCGGCGCTGATATCTCTACTTTTTTGGGGCTCATTCACTGGCCGGTTTGGAACCTTTAAAGGATATACGATTATTTGGTTTGGTTAAAATACTACTCGTTGACGGATGAGTGGCTGCGTATAGTATATCGAATATCTTGTCAGAACAAGACATTGCTACTGAACTAGGTACTGATTTAACAAAGAATTTTTACAAACACATCTTAACCCTTAAAGTGCTGGTGACGAGTATACTCGCCAAAAACACAAGCACAGCTTTGAGTCCTAAAAACAGAGTCCAAAGTATGCACGAGATGGCCAACAAAGGAGAAACGACAACAATACTAGGTTCCCTTATCAAGCCGACTCTACAGACGGCCGTGGTCGAGTTGGTAGAGGCGTGAGCCTGAAGTTAAAGAGCTCCTTCAAGTTGCTAGTTCGAGTCCCGTCCAGGTTACCCCTACTTTTGTGGCGATAGAAAATTAATTCAGCAGTTAAAGTGTTAATTATGAGCAAATTTGTCATGTACTCCAATGAGCTGCAAAAAAAAAAAAACTAATGTGGAGTCTTAATCTTAATTTAATAAATCAGTCACTACAGTTGTATATCTTAATTTTTTTTACTGAGGGGGGGTTAGGGTGGGGGTGGAGACGCAATTTTTAGTTTGAGGCGAGTTGCCTCATTGTGTTAGGGTTGTGTAACCGTCCCTGCTGTGGTTGATACGTGCCTGCCTGTCGCCGCTTGCCTTTTTACTATAATAACCCACCATATCTCGCGTCTTTGACCGGCTAAGCATGTTTACTGGGATTAGCCACAATACAAAAAAAAAAATCTTTGAAATTCATTCGTGTTCGTCAGGTACTTTTATCGTGAACTTTGTCATTTTTCTTCATTCTTGGGCCATCTTTTACTGTTCGTCTATCTTGTTCCCCTATCAGTGTGGCTTACTCTTTGGATTGAAGATGCCATATCGTACAAAATCTCGCGTTGAAGGCTACGAGAACCCAAAATGGTCTCTATTGATTTGCTCGTTTAGGTTGCAGCGCAATATAGACTTATCTCTTTAGGGTGCTCCAATCTACAAGGTTGGGATGGGGGGATGGACGGGAGGAGGGGACGGTTGCAGAAGTGGGGAGTCGAGAGTGGGGGGAGATAGGACCCAGGGTTAAGTCTGAGGGAAGAAGACAGGGGGAAAAAAAATCTCACCATTGATCTTGACGACGTAATGCTGCTGGTGAGAGCGTGAGGGTGGTTTCCAACGCAAAAGCCTAATGCCAATGGCTGGCTTTGGTGCTAAAAATATTTCACAAATCACGATGCCGACTATCCGTCCCGTGACATTTATGGCGCAGCGTCTAAACAGTGGCGTGTAATGTGAGATTTTATAGTCGCGGATGATGTTTCGCGACGTCGCCGAGACCCCCAAATTATGATGACATTGTACGTAAAATACGGTTTGTATTTGAGGATCATTCAGGAGCAGTGGAGCTTGGTGCCGTTTTCGAGACGTGGTGTGGTTGGTGCCTTGCCTTCGGTTGGGACGTGGCTGGTGTTCTAGAAAAGTGTGTCTTACTTGTCTCGTTGCTTTTTCGGCAGTGGTGTAGCGGGAAAAACAAGTCTGCTGTTACGATTATGATATTCTGATTGTGACGTATGCATGAAATTAAGATTCACAATCCTATGATTGTCGTTTATACGTTCGTAAGGTTGTGAGCATTATTTTTAACCCTTAATGTGAAATCGTATTTGAAATCGTATCATACTTACTACAAATAGGAAAGTAAATTTCCCAACGCGCATTGCAAGCTTTGTTTAGGGCGCCCAGTGACCCTGAGCAAAGCGGGCAAGAACGACCAAGTTGTTAGCGTCCCTGTTTTCTAATCAACAGCACAACGGCTCGAATTGCGCGACTGACCTACGTAAATATAACTACGTAAATATAAAAATAATGACTTGAAGCCATTGTGCCAAAATAATTGTTAGCATTTCAGTAAAGTCAGAACCACCCTAGTGGTGCTAACGGATTGTTCGTTTCGGATGAAACATTATAAAATGAACAGTCTCAAAATAAATGGCGCCTCTTGGGTTGTGGCGTAGTCTGATGACAATAAATCGGACGAAAAATTTCTTTCTCTTTGAAATAATCTAGTCATAGCGTTCGCTCCGCTCACTCCATTGGCGTCGATCCGTGCTTCACGTAATTTCTTTGTTCTCCAGAGCATCACAAAATCGATGTACTGATAACTTCGACACAAACTAATTGCAATTGTTCTCTGACAGTTCGTTCATCACATTTCATCTGCATCATTCAAAACATACGCTTTGTTTGTTTGTTTTGTTCGCACCTTGGTGAGGGTACTCCCCATACGTGATGCACCTTAGAAGGTGAGTGTAGCCAGGGCCGGAATAAGGTTACTTGGGGCCCACGAAAAAATTCTTGAGGGGAGCCCCTATCCCCTTTCCATATTTCTCTTCCAAGTAAACAGCTCCTTATGTATGGGCAAATGAAGAAATTGTGGTAAGAGGAAGAATTTTTTTAATTTTTTTTTTATTTTACTTATCAGTTACTTCTCATCTTACCTTTTAGAATTTTACTGCTTAATATTTTCTCCTTATTCTGCTCATTTTTTTTTTCTAGTGTCAACATTGCGAGAGAAATTTTGTTTTAAGCTGAAAATGTTTTCAGCAGGGCAGGGGTCCCATTAGAAATTTGGGGCCGGGGACAAATGTCCCTAATGTCTTGACCTTAATCCGGCCATGAGTGTAGCGCCAAACGATAGATGGACAGAGCAAAGCGAGAAACGCATTGAAACGGGCCTAGTTTACGTGGAACAAGTTCGCTCAATCCGCGCACTTCATAATCGTGAATGTTTGACCGACAACCTTTTAAAATCTACAGATCTGTTGAAGCAAAACCAATTTTCGGATCTATATGTAGTTTGATACAATTACGTCGTCCTTTTAGATTTTTTTTTTAACAAGCAAGTTTCTGTCTGGTAAATTTGGTTAAAGAGTAAATCTACCTGATCGAACTTTGACGCCACGACCAGTTTTCACAACAGAACTTTATCGCATATTTGAGGGTAAAAAAAAATCAGGTTACAGCAATGAAAATAGGCCTATCCGAGGCGTAATTTAATTATTTGTCATTTGGCGCTGCTCTCATCTTTGTAGGTGCATTAGTTGAAGAGGAGTAGCGGTACACGCATGCACACCTACACGCACGCACTTTGTACGTCTTTAATTGGGTAGATTTCTTGAGTTTTTTGTTTTCACAAGAAATCTACACAATTAAAAACGTGTACCTTTATCGAAGTCTAGTAGGGTTAGGGCACACCAGGGTATTCGAACAGGGAAAACTCCAATCATTGCAGGGGTGGGAAAGATATGTACAGAACAAGCCATAATAGACCCCCATAAAGTCTTTAGAAGACTGAAACCACGGCTGCCACCGATTGGCAGGGAATTTGCCAAGGGCTCCTCTCATGCCACTAATCAAATTAGATTTTTCAGGCTATACTAGGCTGAGTAATGATCACGGAAATCTTATAATAATCTATAGACCAGCGTCAAGTGACGTCATATTGGCTACGAGACACCATTTGGAGTTAATAGTTACAAGGTGCACTAGATTAAAATGTAAGGGAAAAACGGCACTCCTAGTCAAGACAGTGCTTTGAGAGCAGATTTCTTAGTTTTAAAAAAACGTTGTTTTCTCCAACAACAAAAATTGCGCGTTATAGGCTTAAGAAATCCAGTCTAATAGCATTGGCTTCAATAAGACGATCTTCCTTTCTCCCTTCAGTGCTCCTTGCAGCTAACCCAGTTACTGGCTCCACCATAGAGTTATACACAATAATACTACGTCGTGTCAGGGCAGTGCTTGTTTGTGTGTGTCCGAAGTTGGAATCTCGATGATCCTTTCTCTATTGATGTCCGTAGTGGGAATCTCGAGAATCTTTATTCTGTTAAAGTCCGTAAGTGGGAATCTTGGCAATCTTAATTCTTTTTGTTTGTTTGTGTGTCTTTCGTTAGAATTGTCTGTAAAAGTAATGATTCGAACTGTGTTTTCAACAAAGATGCACAGCACTGACGGTGTCGTGTCGTGTTTTTTGTCAGTCACAATATTTTCATGCAAATGGGATCTAGGCCTCTATGTCTCTGAACCCTGGATCTAATTAAATCTAATCTAAGCTTGGGCGACTCCTCACACTATTTTTTTTGCAAACAGGAAATCACAATAATGCTCTATAAAGCCGGCCATATACTGAGGGGGGGGGGGAGGCACTGTCCTAGTAATCATAAAATGTTTAACCACAAACTGGTACAGATCCAGAAGGGTAAACCACTAACTCAGGTCCGTTTCCGGATGAATTTTAAATGAATGTTTGTCTAGGAAGACTGTCATGTAACAAATTCAGGCATCTTTAAGAAATTCTTGAGTATGATTCTGCGCAATTCGTTCCGAAAGTTTTGGGCGGAACTCGACTGCACTGCATGCTCTGGCAGAGAATTCCACTAGGTTGGGACAACTCTCACAGCAAGGAAGTTCCTCCTATCTACTGGAACCACCAATTTAAGCCTCTTTTGGCTGTGTAAGGGCAGGGGTTAAAAAAGGGTAAATCAACTGGCAAAGAACCCCCGAACAATTTTGTATGTCGAAGGCAGATCAACTTTCAATCAATGGATTCTGGCCCAACATGCGATAATCGCAAGTCGTATGAAAGGTTACGCAGGCCAGTTAAATTTTTAGTTAACTTATACTGGACAGACTCAACCCTGGCGATCTCTCCCAGTAGAAATGGCGACCATACTGGGCTTGCGTACTCCAGCAGAGGCCTCACAAACGCCTTAAATGCCCATACTTTTATTCTAGCATTACTGGCGGTAAAGCAACGGTTATTGTGAACGGTTTGTGTACCACAAACTTAACTTCTTCTTTTGTTGTTCAATGTCTAACGCTTAATATTCGGAAGTCTTCAGCTCTATTTTTCGTCTCTGAAGCCAGGATATAATCACAGAATACGGGATTTATGTAGAGCTGTATTCGATACAGCAGAAACTACAACGCTATTCAACTGAACCCTTCGTCTTGTATCCTCCCATTTACTTCAAGTGCTAAGACAATAAATGGCTAATTGACTACTTTAAAGCTACAAACCTATTCATCGGAAAAATCTGTGCAGCCTGTTATTAAATTGTGGCCCCGTTGGATGCATGGCTGGATACGCTTTTATCTTGGGTAAATTTACGTTAGCGGCAGAGCCTCTCGGTCGACTTCACAAATGTACCATCGGGGTTAACAGCTTTAATTCCCCCGTGGCTCTCATGTTTCAGCCGGAGATGAGCTGAAAGGCACAGATTATACATCACTTGTTCCTGCTCAGTCACACCACCAATGTTAAACTTGGCCTTCTAGTGCTAGGCTGGTGATGATGAATCGCACAGCGGTTCGTGCTTTGGCCAAAGCCGACACACGGAATACAGCGTTGGGGTTAATGAATTAAAATATAAGAGGTGATATTACGGGGGCCTTTGGTTTGGTGTGCCTGGTCTGTTAGCCCGCCGTCAAATGCAGATGATGAAAGGTTAAACAGGGACTGCATCATTTGTAGTTTGTAGATTTTTCCGGAGAATTTGGCTATTTTGTAAGTGGATAGTGGAGAGATCGGTTGGGTGTGCAAATCAAATGTCTGGTAAAACAAACAGAGGAAGCCAGGAACGCTGCTGCACACAGGAATAATCGAGAGCACTACCACCAACCTTTTGTTATATGCTCTTTCGAGTGATACAATTATGAAGAAACTGGTAGAGGGTTTCTTCCCCAGTCGTATTTGTAGCCTTTACATTATTTGTTTTTAAATATTTTATTGCCGGTTTAGCTAAAGGATTTTGCCCAACATTGCCTGTTGGGAACAATGCGGTTTGGTAAGAATGAAATGTCTTTTACTAACAATAATATGGCCTTTCCTGTTATTATGTATTAAAGGGCAATTACATCCATTTTGACATGCATGTTTTACTTTTGGATCACTTACACAATAACTGAACACAAGCATTGCGGTATGTAACGTACGTCCGATACAACAATTTAATTACTGCATCACCAAAACACGATACGGAGACCGCCATTGTTTTGCTGGAACGCGCAGAAATTAATACCAAAAGATGGTGCTTATCAATTTCGACTCGCAGCCGACTGAGATAGCTGCGTTGCTGTGAGTAGCTCAAGCGTCCGACTGCCTTAGCTGGCCACTACCGTCGGCCAGCTAAGGCCGTCAGATGCTTGAGCTACTCACAGCCA
>JAHWFP010221194.1:13042-25790 GCA_023313725.1 Lithobius niger
AGACCGCCATTGTTTTGCTGGAACGCGCAGAAATTAATACCAAAAGATGGTGCTTATCAATTTCGACTCGCAGCCGACTGAGATAGCTGCGTTGCTGTGAGTAGCTCAAGCGTCCGACTGCCTTAGCTGGCCACTACCGTCGGCCAGCTAAGGCCGTCAGATGCTTGAGCTACTCACAGCCAACAGAGCTATCTCAGTCGGCTGCGAGTCGAAATTGATAAGCACCGTCTGTCAGCATTTATTTCTAAGCATCCCAGCAAAACAATGGTGGTCTCCGTATCGTGTTTTGGTGATGCAGTAATTAAATTGTTGTATCGGACGTATACGTTACGTATTCCTACCGCAATTCTTGAGTTTAGTTATTGTGTTAGTGATCCAAAAGTAAAACATGCATGTCAAAATGGATGTAATTGCCCTTTAATGTTTGATTGTTCCCCATCTTAGTGATGGGTGAAAAGGGAATAACAACTGTTGGTTGGCTGTACTGTTCCTGAACACTGTTGGTTCAGTATTTTTATCTCTTGCTGTAATGACGGTATTTGGACTGTGTTCCTCATGGAATGGATTTTGTTACTGCCTTACCTGTCTCCAAGGAGCCCGTCAAGGGAATTTATAAGAACCTGTACTCAAGTTAACCTATAAACTGACCAATACAACCAACTGTTATCACTTAAACATATGCGTCCTGCCATGATTTATTTTCAGCTGTAGTATTCAATAGTGTTGTTACGAACTGTGGGCTACACAACATAGATCCACGGACCTATAAACTTAACTTCGTTTACTGCTGACGGCAGAGGCCAGTGGGACCAAAACCACCCTCTGTTACCGCTTATTCTCTATCACTCTAAGGGCGCGTTTATGCAACGAGACCTTCTCGTTCGCCGAAAGCTATTTGCTAGTCAACCGTTATTTATTTACCATTAGTTTCCCGTTTCTATTAAAAGATTACGATAATAGATAACAAATTTAATGTATTATAAATAACAACATGGATAAAGAACAAAGTGCAACATTAATTTTAAACATTGCTACAACTTTGTTGTCATTTCACGCTATTTCCAAAATTTGCTATTCTCTCGCTAAAAAAAACAGCTTCTAGCAGTGATCAAACGACGGCAGAATAAATAGCTTACTCGCAGCGAGAATTCAAAATCCAACATGGCGTCCATTTCGGGGTTGTCGAATCGAAGACAACTCATCGAATACCGGCATTCAGAAATCTGTCCGTCGTCTTGTACAGCAGTAAAAATTGTTTTCTAGTTGTCATAAATCGACGCTGTCATGTTGCACGCTTCGTGGATCGTGTCGCGAGGCACGAGGAGGAGATTTGCGTCCGCGTTGCTGCCATGGTTACTACTTATAGACAGCTTGAAAGCCAAATTCTTCGGTAAAGGCGAGTAGCAGCCAGCAGATTTAGTATTAACCACGTGAAAGCTAGTAAGCGAGAAATTTGTCGTTGCGTAAATGAGGCCTAAGTGGGTAAGAGAAAAATCAGTTATTTGGTGTAATAATCAAACAAGGTTGAGCACTACCCCAAACTTTTGCTGAATGATCTTTCGAGAGATGAAGTTACGAAATATCCATTAAAATAAGGAAAAGTTTTAATAGAGGATTTGCAAGTGAGTAATAGAAAAATCAGTTATTATTGCAATAATTAGACTAGGACATCCAGCAGGTAGGTGTGCCCACGCATTCGAGCAGATATTGCAAAGCGTCTCCCTGTCTTCCATTCGCTTTTGTTGCATGCTCTTTGGGAAGATAAAATAATGTTGGTTGTTAGAAGGTCACAGTTGTTCAGCTATCAGAAGACAAAATCTCCTTGCCATGAGTTCAGTTATCTGATGGACAATGAGATGCCACATAGTCCAGAGGTAAACGTAAAGGTTATTATAATCTACTAGCTGTAAAGCTCGTCATGAATACGGGCAACTCTATTGGAGTACAACTGCCCCATAACAGTGAAATGTGTAATTTAAATAATTCCGCTTCTTGAAGATGGATAGTTGTGGTAAAATTGCTTCGCTCACTCAATCCATGTAGCTTGTGATTCATTTGAACATCCTTCATTCATTTCCGTTACCCAGGAGCAGACGGTGTCTTTCACGTCCTGTGGCCAGGTTTGTTTTTTACGCACTAAATCCGACTATGCACTTTTGGTCTCTTTGTAAGCCCTGTAACCCGGGAGCAGACCGATATTTTTTTTTGTTACTTACTCAAGCCCGATTACGTGACTTCATGAAACCAAGTACAATACCAGATGGATAAGACATTTCTGCACAGCCTATGAAGGCGGGCAAATGTAGGAGTACAGCTGCCCCATAACGGTGAAATGTGTAATTTAAATAATAAATAAATAATAAATAATAATAAAAATAGTGCTTCACGGAATCGTTCATGTTGTTGTTATGCTTTATATTTTACTGTTGAATGAATGTAGAACCTTGAATCACACTAATACGTAATACATGTAATATATGTAAATATAATGCAACCCACACAAATCTAACGGACTTCGCGATGCAATGTGGATAAATAAATTGTCTATACTATATATGTAGTTTCTAGTTTACGATTTTCGTTAATGTTTTAGGTCCCAATTTACCTTGGTAATTAACATAGAATAGCTACTTTTCATGCTTTCGACTTAATTCACCTACTTGACGAATCCTTTCGTCGTTACGGTTCAGAAAATCGTAACGAAAACCTGCACAAACGCTTATTTATTTTTTCTTAATGATTAAAACCTGTTAAACCGCTACTCATAGCCATAGTAACGCCGACGCCGTGCTGCGAGACGTGAGCGCAACAAGTGTAACATGCTATTTACGTATAGCATGGCGCAACACGAGTAAGCGCTCGTGGTGCACCTTGCAGGTACGTAAGCTGCTTGGCGTCCAGTCAACTTCAGCCCAAACCGGAACTTGGCCGAAAGCCAACAGCCGTGTAACGAGCCAGCCTTTCTGTTCAAACCAGTTAGGAACCAGTTAGGAACGTAATGCCTGAGGCGACTTCTATTGTTCGCCCCCCCCCCCCCCCCCCCCTCCCGTATAAATACGAGGGTCCGGACAACAGAAGGCTAGTTGGTGAAGAGCGGGCAACTAGAAAGGTTGTCTCCCTGGACTCTGCTAAGGGCTAGACCAAGCTACTAAACTTGTGCTTAATGCCTAACATGTGTTCTCAGTGCAAGGACCCCTAGCCTTGCAAGTAAGGAGTAAATTGGCTTTGAGGTTATTCTTGAATTCAATCGTCTACTCCATGAGTCGTCGCACAAGAAAATCTGATTTCTACCAGAACATTAGTAAACGGAAATTATCTCTGGCCGGACAATTTTCTGGTTACGGTTTCTGATGTTGTATGTTTAGCCACAGCAAGCGCGGTAGCGCGAGCGAGGCACGTAATCTTTGGAAAGAAATGACCAACATTTTCGTGAAGAGTCACCTTGATTAACCCAAATTTGAAGATTTTACATAAAAAAATCGAAAACAAATAGAATCAAGCAAATAAAGGTCGCTGTTCACGACAATGATGGTCGTTATTTTTTTCAAATCACGTGCCTCACCCGCGCTACCGCGCTCGCTGCGGCTAAACATACAACGTCAGAAACCGTAACCAAAAAATTGCCTGGCTAGAGATATATTTCCGTTTACTAATGTGCTGGTCGAAATCTGAATTTTTTTTTTTTTTTTGTTGCACTCTCATCTCGCAATATGGCGTCGGCATCATTATGACTGTGAGTAGCATTTTAACAGGTTTTAATGATAATTTTTTCTTTTTAGTGAAATAATAAGCATTTGCGCAGCTTTTCGTTGCGATTTTCTGATCCGAAATGACGAAAGGATTCGACAAGTAGCTCATTTAAATCGACACAGTTTTGTACTGTAAAAATTCGCCAAGTTGGGTGCTTTTCCTGCTAGGACAGAGCCTGAACACTGTTCAACACTCCTTATTCTAAAGGACATTTTTTAGATGCTCCCTGTATTGTGAAGTTATTTTAAAACATCTATTTCGGGAACCATTCATGAGGATCACAGCGACAAACATGGAGTCTAGTTAATATTGTGCGGTAAGTTTATTTTTTTTTTTGAAATCTCATAGTATCGTGCATTCTTGACTGCTAACGCGTAATTGGCTGTTCCCCTTATAAGCTGACGCGGTTCTTAAGCCCATTACTGAAACTTCGCTGAAACATTTCTTAATGTTCTTTGCAATTTTGGCAACGTATTGTGCGAAAGGAATTTTATTGCAAATTTTATGAAGCCAGTTAGTTAGTTCAATGGCGCCTTTAATTAACGTTAGCGCTCCTCCAAGTAATGCTATTAACCTTAGAAGTTTACAACTCTCTCTTACCCTCTTTTACCGAGAACATTCCGAATGGGAATGAGGGGGTGAAAATCGTATTAAATCCTGTAACGCAAGATTGCTGAAATTAGCGTCAGTTTACTCAAAGCTGGTTAGCGAATGGAAACGCGATACGACTAAGCTGACCATTTACAGAAAAGGGAGAGGGGATTTCCGTTCATAATTAAAGTTTCATTTAAGACCTTTTTTATAGTGCGTGCGACATGGAAATGTAATCTTACACTGTTTGCATGTGGTTTGCCGGGATGTGGCTCTCGCAATCGATGGCTTTTGAGTGCGCATGATAACAGAATATATTCCAGATTATGTGGTGTAATACTAGACTAGGTTAGCAATATTTCTGTGGCTGTCTCTTTCGATGGCATTTGAGTGTGCATGATAACAGACTGGGTACATTTTCCGCACATTTTCCCGACACTCATTTTCCCGACGGTACGTTTTCTCGACAACGTTACCCGACAGTCCCTTTTCCCGACAGTCACTTTTTTCCCAACAGGGACGTTTTCCCGACAGGCACATATTCCCGACAGCACCTTTTCCGGACGGGTACTTTTTTCCAACAGGTCATTTCTCCGACAGGTACATTTTCCCGACATGTGCTTTTGAAAAAAAAATCTATAAAAGGGACACAATTACAATTTTCTTGTTTTATATTACTGGTCTTATGTTATGGACTGAACGCATTATTTTACACTTCTGCATTCCCCAACCTTTAAAACGATAAAATTGTTAAATCAGCTCTTAAAAAGATGATTTTGAATTTATTTTTTATGGAATTATAAGGTTGAGGGATTGGGCAGCTAGTTTTATTGCTAGCTATATTTAACCTGCAGTTAAAATGGATTAGATCTTTCCTTCCCTACACCTTTAAAATAGGACTGAACCAACAATATAAAACAAGTCAAATACTAGGGAGAATTTTGCCCTTATCGAGATAGTGTCCTTTCCATGTTAGGTGAGTTCAGAATCGTAGCATGTTGTGGTTTCACGTTCTTGAGTTTTAATGTTGTAATACTACAGGGACATAAACACTGTGCTTGCCAATAGAAACGTTGAGGAACCATTGGATTTTTTACGACTCAAGACTATAAGACTATAGTTCTTAATGAATTTTAATATCTGCATTTTTTTAAACCAACTGCATGAGGGTTTTAAATTTTTGTTTGTTTGTTGCTTAAAAGTACAAGTCAAGAAAAAGTCCTGTCATAGAAAAGTGCCTGTCGGGAAAATGTACCTGTCGGGAATATGTGTCTGTCGGGAAAACGTCCTGTTGGGAAAAAAAGTGACTGTCGGGAAAATATCCTGTCGGAAAAAAGTAGCTGTCCGGAAAAGGTCCTGTCGGGAATATGTCGGGAAATGGTCCTGTCGGGAAAACGTCCTGTCGGGAGGAAATACCTGTAGGGAAAACGTTGTCGGGAAAACGTATCGTCGTGAAAATGAGTGTCTGGAAAACGTACAAGATTTACGTGGTCTAATACTAGATTAGATTAGCAATATTTCTGTGACTGTCTCTTTCGATGGCATTTGAGTGTGGATCATAACAATTCTAGATAACACTAGAATTAAACACTATTGTAGATGATAACACTATTCTAGATTTGTATGGTCTAATACTAGATTAGTTTGGCAATATTTCTGTGACTGATGCAATTTAAAAATAGTCAGACGCACATTCATAAGCCTAAAACACATGTCAATGTTATTTTGAATATTAAGCAACGCTTCTTTCAGAGAAAAAAAAAACCTAAATAGGCTTATCTGACAATGTATAACCCTACATTTCAAATATGCCTCAATGACCCCACGTGTTTGCAGTTTTGTTAATAACCAGTATTAGGTCACTGCCATTTCGTAGTATTGCATTAATTGTAAGGCAATGGTACTTCATAAAATAATTATGCGGACATTGGCAACATCACATGACGAAATTCATACACTCTGAGCCAGCATGGATGTGTTGCAACTGTAAACTATAGGGCAGTCGCACAACGTTGTATTATTGTATATAACTCTATGCTGGAGCCAGTAACTGGGATAGCTGCAAGGGTCACTGAAGGGGGAAAAGAAGGGCGACTTACTGAAGACAATGCTATTAATTAAGAGTGGATTTCTTAGGCCTATAACGCGCGATTTTTGTCGATTTGTTGGCAGTTGCTCACATTTAAAAAAAAGTGGAATCTTTATTTTCATATTATAACCTAGTAGCATAAGGGATTGGAGAAAACAACGTGTTTTTAAGCCTATGAAATCCGCTCTCAGAGCACTGCTTTGACTAGAAGTGCCGTTGTTTAACCCTCCATTTCAATCTAGTGTCCCTTGCAGTTATCTCTCTTGTAGCCAATATGACGTCACATGACGCTGCTCTACATACTCTGATAATATCCCCACTAGTAGTTGAAAGTTCCCTGTCACGAGTTTCGGTGAAGGTGTTGCCGTAGTGCACTTAAGAGTGCTCTGAACCAATTATTTACCAACAATGAAAATTTTATTAACCTTCTCACACCCACCTATGACTTACGTGTTCCTTATATACGAGACATCTACGAAATGGGCAAAAAGTACGTTCCCAAGGTGCACCGCGAGCTTTGTGAGGGGTCCCAGGCCCCGAGTAAAGCGAGCAAGCACAGCCCAGTGGTCAGCGTCTTCGTCTCCAAACCAAGTTAATCCCACGGCTGACCCAATATGGTACTTAAAAAAAATCCTTCTGGTCTGAGAAGGTTAAAATTGTAAACTCATTGTATTAACAAACCCATTTGAATATACTTAGAAACCAGTACTGTTAAAACAATCATACTGTGTCATCATGTTGCATTTTGTGAGCTCGTTGCCAATTTAATTTAGGTGCTGAAGAACTAAAATAAAAGTCCCAAGAACAACAACAACAACATAAACAACATTTTCATTATTGCATTTAAAAAATAAAAGTTGGCATGAAGCTTTAAGTATAAAAGAAAGATCTTAATCAGACTATTAAGGTAAAAAAAAAATGCCGAGTCAGGACTTGAAGGCTCCCACCTCCCCCACCCACACAAAGAAAAAAACCATCAACACGTCTAAACATCAAGTCGAGAATTATAGCAGTTCAGCGATGGAGCAGAAACAATATGTTCAGGCAGGCGATTCCAAGAAAGCGCCACACGCTTAGAAAAGAAGCAATGACGAGAGTTGATTCTATAATCTAAAGGTGGCTTAAAACTGTGGCTGCCATTACAGTTGAAGTTTCGGGAGAGATTTGAGGAAGAATCGTTGCCAAAGGCATTCATATAGTTAAACGCTGATAGACAAGATTAAGTTCTTCCGTCCCTGAAATGCGTCTCAAGAGCTGTAAGTAAGTCTATCTCAAGAGATGTAGGAAGCTTAAAATTAACAAGTCGTTCTCTGTAACGAAAATCACGGATAGAGACGCATCATTTTGTGAAGTTTTCTTTACTGTGGTGGCGAAACACGACAGGAAAACAGCTGTAGTGCACCCACAGAGGTGCGAGAAGGGAATTTGCTATCCCAAGAACAGAGGTGAAGGGTAACAATGATCCCTTGCAAACAACCTCCATTTCTTTCAATTTATTACCAGATGGTTGTCGTTTCCATTCGTTCATTGTCATACGTAGAATAACGATGCATCTTACCTATACTACAATTTCGGTCACGTGTGCCCCTTAAAAGAAAAACAAGTGAGACAAATTTTACATGTAATTATGAAACAAATGAGGTTTTCCAGTTGTGAGAATTTCTCAAAATAAGTTTTCTCTTAGTCTCAAAGGTAGCTAAATTCACTGAAAATGCGTTCGCTTTTCGGTATGATTTTCTGGCGCCCATTTTCATTTCGTTTGCTCTTCCTAAAGCAAAATTCTTGAGTGCTGGAGATCAGTCAAAATTAGTAATAAACTTGACCGTTTCAAACCTTGAACCATGAAGTTTCAAAATCTGAAAATGTGTGTTGAGATCTCGTACGTCTGTTTCAGACCTCCAACAATTCCGTGACGTCCACGTTTTACGCTTTTTAAGTCTTTTTCAACTACTGAGGTTATACTATTTGGTGACAGAGAGGGACAAGTTCTCCTGTTCTTTTTTGGGCTTTTCTTCCACCTAAACAGGAAAATATATATAAAAAAAAATAAATACGGATGCATATCTATTTCCTCAGCGGGAATTGAACCCTCGACATTTGAGGAAATGGCCGAAGCAGGCCCGACTGATGCAGGGCGCCTGCAGAGGCCATAGCCGCTCCACTTTTTTTTCAGTCAAAAATTTTTTTAATATTCTTTACTTGTGATGTCGAAATATTATTCTGATTTCTGAAGGATTCGTAATTCAATTTGCGCAACTAACAATAAACAATTTCGTGGCATATTGAAGGGAACACTTAAATTCAGCGTCGTAGCTCTACTTCGACAGGCGACAGTAGAGCACACTTGACACTTGGGACAGCAGCGCACTTGCGACAGTAAAGAACACTGTGGCATTGGGACAACAGCACACTTGGGACAGCATAGCACACTGTGACACTTGGGGCAGCAGCGCACTTGCTACAGTAGAGCACACTCTGTCACTTGAGAGTAGAGTACTTGGAAAAGTTGAGCACACTGAGACACTTGGGCCCACCGGAAGGAACTTGCTCAGCGAACCCACAATTATGCTCAACCGACACACCTTCAGTAGCGTGCACCAGACATCCGAGAGGGCAGGTGCAAATTTTCCGTGAAAGGGCACGCTGAGGCTTCATTTTTCTGGAGACCTTTTTTTGCTTGTCACCTTTCTTGGGCTTCCTGGCTTCTTTTTGCCCGTTTTTAGGGCTCTAAACCATGCGCAATGGCTGTTTGCCGTGACGTCACCATGAGTTAGCCAATGACGAACGAGAACAACGGCTGTTTGGCCGTCTGATTCGACTAGCCCAGTCACGTGATATGCATGTCACAGCAAACAGCCATGGCGCGTGGTATAGGCCCTTTCTCCTCTCTACGACCAGTATTTTTCAGTGTAGTAAAGTAAAATACGACAAGTTTTTCTTAAAGAAGGTCAAACAACGGAGGGCAGGAGCAATGCCCCCCCCCCCCCTTTGCACTCCATTGCCCACGTTTATTTTGCCTGCATCGGGCCAGCGAAGGCAGCATTTAACACGCTCTCTGAAAGATGCTGTGGTTTGACAGCACATATCTAAGCGTAGACCAGCACAGCCAACACACCGAGTTGAATAGTATAGCAGTACACAGTTAGGGTATTGGCAGTACACACGCTTTGTACAGAAGAATGTTTACTGCTACTCCACAAACTGTGTACTGGCAACAACTCGTGTGTTAGGTGTTCTGGTTATACACAGAGATGTTTACTGTCATATCACAGAGTCTTCAAAGAGTACACAGATATCTGTATAAGCAAACACGTTTCCAATAGCCGCTGGAGGTAAGCTTGTTGCCTGCCTCGTACCAAGTGAACATAAAGGGGGAACACACAATAAAGTGTCAAACCAAGAATAAACGAGGACGAAACTCCATAAATAAATACGGATGCATACCTGCTTCAATTCCGTTTTGGACTTAATATCAGACTGCCTGAGCGGGAATTAAACCGTCCACTTTTGTGACCAAAGGCAAAAACACTACCGCTCAGCCATACTGACACGTCCAAAAGGAAACGACCACCTGTAGCATTTAACTAATACGTACACATACACATATAAGCAAACACTTTTCCAATCGCAGATACGCTTGTTGCCGCGTCCCCCACCCCACCAGAAAGAAAACAATAAAACATGAAATCAGGAACAAAAGGGACGAAAAGCCAAATCGTCTGGATTAGCGATTAATAAATCAGATTCTTACCCATTTCCACTACCTTTTGGACTTAAATGTCAGACTGCCTGACCAGGAACTGAACCCTCGACCAAAAGCCGAAGATCTACCGCTAACTGACACGGCCAAAAGAAAACGGCCTTAAGCAGGAAGAACACGCAATCATAACAAGCGGCTACAGCGACTATACCTATAGGCGCATCCGGTCTTCTGTCAGGTGTACCACTACCAATGGTGATGCGCACACGTCTATCACGCATTGCAACAGTTATCTCTATTATATAATCTAAAACCAGGAACCATCAGAGTTGCCGGTTAAAAGTGTGTTAGCTTTTAAGCTTAATTTAGATTTTTGGCGTATTTGTCAACTTTTAGGCCTAATTCTTATCTGTAGCTTTGATTTCGTATGTAGCAGCTAACGGGGGATTTGAATTGTATACTATAAGCTTATTCATATTTGCAAAACGGTGCGTCTTCGGGCACACAGTTACAGTGTTACAATGTAACGCGCAACGTAGCGTATATAGATCAGTGGTAGTAGAGAAGTGACGGAGAGACACAATGGATAGAAACCAACAGTCACTCGTAGCAATTTGACGTTGCCGTGGTAACGTGATTTTAGGCCTAATTTTTTTAAACTGTAGTCTTAATTTCGTAAGTAGCAGATAGGCCTAATGGAGAATCTGGTTCGACGGTAGGCCCATTCATTCATGCAACAATGCAACGATACTATTAATATTTAAACGAATCTAAAATGCTCTTGTTTATACGGCTGCGCGTTATCCTTAAGATTACAGTTAGGCGATCAAGTGTTATTATTTAATTTAGTTACGTGGCAGAAGTGTGTATTAGCTATAAGGAAGTAATGACGTTTTATTTTGCCATGTTATTTAACTAACTTTTGACTTTGAATCTAACTTGTAAACCGTGGTCATCAATATCTGGTACCGTTGCGAAGTTGAAAAAGGCGACGGACGGACGGACAAAGTCGTTGCAATAGTCTTCTCAGTCGGTACGGCTGTACAGAAGACTAAAAAGGAAATATGTATAAAGAAATGCCAGATTCAGAAAAACAGCATCCTACGAAGGGTATTACTATATGTATTACACAACGCACTGCAGGTTAATTTCCCTGACAATTTCCCTACAATTTTACCTGACATTAAAGTTGTTTAGGCTAGGTCAGGCGCGGATCCAAAAAAGGGTTGGTGGAAACGATCCCCCCTCCAAAAATCTTCACTAAACGGAATTAGTTAGCTAAAACGAGCTGATAATACTATTTTTCAAAATCACGACTTCGCTGAAGGGCGCGTTTACGCGATGAGAGCTTCTCGCTCCCTAAACGCAATTTGCTAGTCAACCGTTATTCATTTAGATTAGTTTCCAGTTTCTCTAAATGAATGCGGCAATACATAATAAAAAAAAAGGAAATGTGTTATAAATAACAAGGATAAGGAACAACTGTAATTTTAAGCATTGCTACAACATTGTTGTTATTTCTCTCTATTTCCAAAATTTGCCGTTCTTGCACAAAGAACAGCTTCTGGCAGTGATCAGACGACGGTAGAATAAATAGCTGCTCGCAGCGAGAATTCGAAATCCAACATGTCGTCCATTTCGGGGTTACCGAATCAAAATCAAACCATCGAAAGCTGGAATTCAGAAATCAGTGCGCCGTCTTGTACTGCAGTAAAAATTGTTTTCTTGTCATAAATCGATGCTGTCGTGCCTTACGCATCGTACGTCGCGTCCTGAGGCACGAAGAGAGGTTCCGAGCCCGAGTCGTTGCCATGGTTACTACGTATAGACAACTCGAAAGCAGTATGCTCCGGAAAAGGCGACAAGCTGCCTGCAGATTTGGTACTATTAACCCAGTAAAAGCTAGTAAACGAGAAAATATTCGCTTCGAGTTAGATTTGTGTGTTTGTTTGTTTGTGTGTCTGCAGTGGGAATCTCGATAACCTTAATTATTTTGTTTGTTTGTATGTCTGTCAAACGGAATTGTCTGTAACGTAACTGTCTTTACAACAAAGATGAAACAAAGATTTCGGCATGTTTGATTTCCAGTCACAATATTTTCTTGCAAACGGAATCTAGGCCTGTATGTCTCTTAACCCTGTATCTAACTAAATCTAATGACAGCTTGAGCGACTGCTTACGGGAAGTCACAATCATTTCATGCAAACAGGGAATCACAACAATGATACCTAAAACCGGCCATTTTATGTGGAGCTGCCCTAGTTCTGATAATTATAGTTTTCCGTATTTTGTTTTGCCGAGCAATTATGACGACAGCAGAAAAGTTCGTAGACAAATCCATACATGGATTTCCTTGGGCTCTGCTTCACTTTGCTGTGGCATTCCTTTTTCTCATATCTCCCTCTCTCCTTTGCTCCTATCCCTCACACTCTTTTGCTCTTATCTCCCTCCCTCCTTTGCTCCTATCCCCTCTTTTGCTCCTATCCCCTCTCTATTTTGCTCCTATCTCCCTCTCTTTTTTGCTCCTATCCCCTCTCTCTTTTGCTCCTATCCCACTCTCTCTCTTGCTCCTATCCCCCTCTCTCTTTTGCTCCTATCTCCCTCTTTCCTTTGCTCCT
>JAHWFP010221194.1:30996-43619 GCA_023313725.1 Lithobius niger
TCGTGCATGTAGCCTCATTCCCCCCCCCCCCTCGTGCATGTAACGCTTGCCAAGGGTTGTTTTCCATAGGAATATGCTTCACCAAGTGAGGTGATTGCTCTAAGATGGCAGACAGACAAAGCTGTCTTTGTTCCAGTTTTATTACATGCTTTATGCATTTGGCAAATGAATGAAATGGGTTTATAGGGGAATGAAGGTGGACAAACGTGCCTGAAACTGAAGGCGCCGTTTTGGGGCAAATGTATAAAACACCACTGACATGTTACCCAAGACTGCAAACGTATAGAGTATTACTACTTGCAGTTAATGCACATTGATTACTTCACGCTATAATAGAGCGACATTTCAAAACTACGGTTTATTCCCAAGGATGTCACCAAGTTTAATTTTGATAAATTACAGGGCAGTGACACAACGTAGTATTATTGTGTATAACTCTATGGTGGAGCCAGTAACTGGGTTAGCTGCAAGGAGCACTGGAGGGCGAAAAGAATGTCGTCTCACTGAAGCCAATGCTATTAGACTGGATTTCTTAAGCCTATAACGCGCGATTTTTGTTGTTGGAGAACGCAACATTTTTTAAGCCTAAGAAATCCGCTCTGTCTTCACTAGCATTGCCGTTTTTTCCCTTACATTTTAATCTAGTGCACCTTGTAGCTATTACCTTCAAATGGTATCTCGTTGCCAAAATGACGTCACTTGACGCTGCTCTATACTTTTACCATTGAATGCAAATTGTTCGCAAAGGACAAATAAATGCAACTCTAAATTAAATGATTTTTGATAGGGACTTTGCCGTTGTACCTTTCCAGTCACCTATTAGATTATAAAAACAATAATGAATGAAAAAGCTATAATACAAATGCACCAACACTCAATTCTTACGAAAATTGATGCAGGGCGTGGTCAGCAAGTCATGCCCAGTACAAAACTTGACGGAATTTGCCAAGGTCCGGCAGGACACCACAGAGTCCGGCATAATTTCAGGTAAATTCTGACAAAATTTAAGGTTTTGCCGAAAATTTAGACTATTTTGGTGAATTTTGGGGCCGAAATTGGATTAGTGCTTTGGATTTTGTGGAATTGGCCTGAATTTCAGGTCGAATCAAATCAGGTCAAAACAGTAATTTTAAGTCAAATAAAAATCAAATCAAATCTAGTCAGTGACAATCCAATGGATGACTTGACAAGTCAACCTGAGCGCATCGTCGGGCGAATTGATGGTCATCAAGTCAATTCCTACCCAGTGAGTTTATAATTTCGGCAATTACCCAAGTCAAGTCCAAGTCAAATAAAGCGTAATTGAAGATTAGTAAAGTCCATTCCATGAATTCATAACCTGGAATTGTCCAAACATAGAATCAATCCACAAAATCCACAAAAGTGAAATTGAGTCAATTAATTCCAAGTCCGGAATTAACTTGCGCCCATCACTGCTACAGAGATAACAACTAACATTATTTCCATAGCAGGCAAGTAATAAATAAAGGATAATAAATAACAAGATGGACGTCATCGCATTTAAGTATAACTAATAGTTGTATTAGCTACGAAAGCAAATACTTACTTGCTTGAAATATATACCAAGAATCTCGTAAAATCTTTCAAGTGCAGGTTAAACCCCTAGAGTCGAACCATGATGCCTTCGATTCTCATAAGGAACGAAAGAATGTACCAAATCAGCCAACATATAACTCACAGCTGCTAAAACTGGCTGGCAGTCTCTCACACTAACCTGATTAGCCTGTTTGGCAAGACTTTTCATGGATCCTCTCTCTGCAGTTGTGGAGAAGATCGGCTCGGTTGGTAAGCTAGGCTGACTCCTTCAACTGCCCAGCCTATGAGTACTTTTTTATTAACAATCAGAAATGTCCTGAAATAGTCGTGGTGCACTAGGCTATTCCCCAGAAAAAAAATTTCCAACTCAAAAATAAAATAAATGTTGACAAATTTTGACTAGTTGTACTTTTTTTTCCTCAAGGCTTGATATCGACGAAAGTACCCTTCAATTTTTTCCGCACTTTTTCTCTTTGTGTTTTGTCAGTTTTCTTTTTTTTCCCTCTCCGTTTTTTAGTGTCGCGCTACGTTTAAAGAAAGGGGGAAAAAAAAAGAAAAAGAAAGTAAAAAAAAGATAGAAAATAAACTGACGTCGACAACTAGTCCTGGTGACGTTTTCCTAGGTCCGCCGACTGAAGGAACGACAACCCAAGCGTTCAAGGCTCCAAAAATCACACTCTTACGTAAGATAAATAGAAGGATGATGCGACTTGACAGCTGATGTTACACACCCCCTCATCCACTCCCTATCCTAGCCTTTTGCCCCTATCCCCCCACCCGTTCTTCCTTCACGTCTGCATTTGGGTGTTGCACCATTTCGGATGGTCCCTCCCTTTCCGCCAGTCAGTTTTAAACTGTCAACTCGTTTCAATACTCCCACATTCGTGTCCATACCGGAAGGAATAGTGTGACTTCTGCTCCGTGTTGTAGGATCTTCAACACTGAGGCCTTCGTTTGCCGGTGCGCAGTCGAATTGGAGAAGACTGCGTCAGTATAGGATCAAGACTTGAAAGTTTTCGGTAGTTTAGATGTATTTTTGGTACTCTCGGTGCGAGCTTGAGCAAAGGAGCTTTTTATTTATGGGACCTGTCTGTCTTTATTTATCCGCGATAACTTCTGAACCCATTACATGATTCATTTCCAATTTTCCACTTACGTTCTATGCCCAATTTGTAGATTTAGATTTGTGGTCATCGTGGCTGAGTTGTGAGAGAGCTCAGCCTGGTTGCTAGAGGTTTGCGGATCTGGTCGATCCCTGGAAAGGGGATCTTGGCAAAGTCCCCGCCAGACTGCCGGCCAGGGTAGCGTGAGAGGCTACCATGCTCCTTCAGCGGCTATGGGAACTATTTTGGCCAATTCTGGACAATCTTTCGGCCCCTACGATGATCGGAGGTTTCCCGGATCGAACACTGGGTTGGCACCTCCCTTTTCCCTTCTTCTCTGAAAGTCTGGTAATGTTCAAAATTGAGCCAGTTCAGCCATACATGCATTAAGTTGATTCGGCTGACTTAAGGCTCAAAGAAATTAATTTTAATAAAATTAAAAAAAGATCATATACCAGCAAGTAGGTCATAGATGCTGATAAATAACGCGTAAATTCCTAAATTGCACGATTCCGAACTTATACATTTTTCAGAAATTAATGTATAAATAAAAGGTTCAAACATAAAAAGACCCCTAAAAGAAAGTGTGTCACATCTTTCAATAATGGTTGAACTCCATTGATGAACAAGTTAATGTATTTCAGTTATTAGTTGAAGACATTGGTTGACAAATTTATGTCTTTAAGTTATTGGTTGAAGACGTTGATGGACTAACTAACGTCTTTCAGTCACTGGTTGAAGACGATGATAAACAAAATCAACGTCCATAACTGAAAATTACCATTGATGTGCAAATTCACGTCTCTCAGTTATTGGTTGAAAACATAGATGGACAAATTGATGTCTTTCAGTTATTGGTTGAAGACCATTGATGAACAAGTTGACGTCTCTCAGTCATTGGTTGAAGACATTGATGGACAATTTAACGTCTTTTGGTTATTGATTGAAAGCATTGATGGACAAATTAACGTCTTTTCAGTCATTGATTCATGACATCGATGGACAAATTAACGTCTTCAGTTATTGGTTGAAGACCATTGATGGACAAATTAACGTCCTTTCAGTCATTGGCTGAAGACCATTGATGAGGAATTCACGTCTTGCAGTTATTGGTTAAAGACGTTGATGGACTGATTAATGTCTTTCAGTTATTGGTTGAAGATGTTGATAGACAAAATTACCACCATAACTGAAAAAGACCATTGATGTACAAATTCACGTCTCTCAGTTATTGGTTGAAGACATAGATGGACAAATTAACATCTGTCAGTTATTGGTTGGAGACGTTGATGAACTAATTAGTTCATCAACGTCTCCAACCAATAACTGACAAATGTTAATTTGTCTATCAACGTCAATTGTCCATTGACTTTAATTAGTCTTTCAGTCAAGTCATTGGTTGAAGACGTTGATAGAAAAAATTAACGTCCACAACTGAAAAAGACCATTGATGTACAAATTCACGTCTCTCAGTTATTGGTTGAAGCATAGATAAACAAATTAATGTCCTTCAGTTGTTGGTTAAGTTCATCTATGGTCAAATTCAAATCTTTCAATAATGGTTGAAGACCATTGATGAACAAATTAACGTCTTTCGGTCATTGATTGAAGGCAATGATGGACAAATTAACATCTTTTCAGTCATTGGTTGATGCCATTGATGGACAAATTCACGTCTTTCAATTATTGGTTAAAGATTATTGATGGACAAATTAACATATTTCATTTATTAGTTGAAGACCAGAGATGGACAAATTCACGTCTTTCAGTTATTGGTTGAAGATGTAGATCGACAAAATTAACGTTTTTCAGTTATAGATAAAGATCATTGATAGACAAATTTACATCTCTCAGTTATTGGTGGAAAAATTAATGTCTTTCAGTTATTGGTTAAAGGTCGTTGATTGACAAATTCATTGTTTTTCAGTTATTGATTGAAAATTGATAAACAAGTCAACCTCTTTTAGTTACTGGTTAAAGATCATTTACGGACAAATTCAACTGCACGTCTTTCAGTTATTCGTTGAAGCAGAGCCACAACTTCATTTCTGAGAGCCTGGACCAAGCCATAAAAACATTTCCAAAAAATTTAAAGACCTATTTTATTTGTTAGCTAGTTATTATTTACCCGGTACCTTTATTTGTATTTTCCGTGCGCGGGTTGAAGACAGTTGACAGTCAAATTCACGTCTTTCAGTTGTTGGTTGGAGGCCATTGATAAACAAAATTCAACTACACCAAACCATACGAGTCTCTATAGCTTCTTTTTAGGATATTAATTACTTGACTTAATAAAAAAAAAATTGTGTGTACTTGCGATGTTTGTCTGTTAGGGACACGATGACGTTTGCAATTTTGCTCTAATTTGTTCAAAATTTTGTAACAAGAAAGCTTTACACTCTGTGCTTTTTCATATTGTGCACAGAACTGATGAACTGGCAGGTAAATGTTATGCTGCAGATATTTTCGAAGTTCAGTTTTGTTATTTTGTGATGTAAAGGAGTCCGTTCTATTTAGGTCATTGGCTGGGGAAAACATTATTACAAGATGAAGTCTAAACTGTCGACGAAAACGTGATGAATTGATGCTGAAATTGAAACAACACGTCTTTCACTTAAGGATAATAAAGCCTAGTTTGAACTACAATATCGTTTCCTAGCTACTTCTGTTCTCACCCTACTTATGAAAGGTAAGTTTTAAAGTAGCGGACCTAGCTGAGCTGTCATCCGCGCAAAATCGACAAACAACATTCTCAGTGAAACAGCAGAACAGTGCCAGCGTGGAGGTATGCAAACAAAGTTAAGACTAAATACAATAAGGCTTGGAAATTACTGAAAAGAGGTTAAAACACAAGGGTTTAAAAGAGTAGAAGTAAGGTACTGCAAAATAAGTGCTCCGTTAGGTCACGAGAGAAAGAGTACCACGAACTAGCTGATCAGTCCTTAGCCGAAGCATGTAGAATCCTGACATTATTGCAAGTCGTCACTGGAATTTGCTGTTTTGTTTAGGGAAGTGTTAAATCGTGCAAAATTGTTAACTCATGCAGATCGTCGATGGAGTTTGTGGTTTTGGAAATGGAAGTGGTTTGGTTGTGGAAGTGTGGAAGTGGAAGTGGTTAACTCGTGCAAAATCGTTAACTCGTGCCAATCGTCACTGGAGCTTGTGGTTTTGGATGTGGACGTGGTTTGGTTGAAGTGGTGAAATGGTAGTGGTTAACTCGTGCAAAATCATCAACAGCAGTAATTTGTTTTCATGTTTCCGTAGTACAGGTATTGGATAATAGGTATACTTTTATATATTTGGCTGATCTTCCTTTTGCTTTTCTCTCTTAGTACTTCTGGTGTAGCAACGACGATCAGCACCACTTCTATTAGCTGGGAGATTACTGGAGACTGCTGAGGGTTAATTTAGGTTACTCATCATCGGCGTTAGGCTTAGGATGGTAGAAGACAGTCAAGGCCAGACAGAGCGGACCAGTTATTGAAGAGGTTATTTAATGTTCGTCTTAGTATATACGGAGGATGGCAGACTTAGGCATGGTTAACGAAGTTAGATGCGCATCTGGGGCTTGGGGGAATGGTGATTAAGTTGGTCCTAAGTTTGTTCGAAAGAAGTCCAGATAGAATAGGAGGAAGAGTTTTCAGTTGCGGGAGGGTTGGGAATGAATACCTAATCTGGGGGCCAAGCACAAGTTGAATAGCATCACGCAATGCATCATTTGACATCTGATATTGGACATTCGGCTGTGTTACATTGTTGTGGCCTAATACTAGTATACAAGTCTTCTGAAGTAAGGTCTTGTACTTGGTTGTTGTGAAGTTCTTATTGTTGTTGAGCCTGCATGTTGCTGCAGTTTCACCAGTACTGTTTGGTCGCACCATAACACTTAATTGTTGACTAAATATGCATAAGCGTATAATATACGGGGATGCTGCTCCTCCCCCTCCCCCCCGCCCTCCCACCCTTTTAGAAAAATGCCCATTTTGTTAATTTTCTTTGGTAAAATAAAAAAAAAAAATTGTGGCTTACCGTTCGATACCATCACTTCAACTTTGTATTGCCTAATTAGAGTGTTCCTAAAAATGTATACTCCAAACAAAAATGACTGTGCCTATTTACCGTAAGTCTGCCCATGATATTTCTGTGGGGGTGGGCATGCTTCTGCATACGTGAAAACATTAGCATTGTGTTGACGGGGCCACTTTTTTTTTTATATCCTTCCTCCCTATTACAATAGTGTATTCACTGACCATACAATTGTAAAATACAGTTGTAAAATACAGGTCAGTGAATACTCTTGAAAACAGACCTTCAGGCTGAAAGGGGGCTCACCCTTAAGGAAAAAGCATCGAAACAAACTAAACTGTCTGCTTTAGTCGCTATCTGCCTGATACGGTCGGACACGAAGCTGGACACGGGTTTTGTCTTGGGCCACTGTGGCGGAAGGGGTCGCGACAAATAAGGAAATGAGAGTTGACTTATCTTGTTCTGTCCGTCGACAGGGGAGAAGCAAAAGCTCCGTGACGCGCGCCTCGCGTGTCCATTATTAAAACCCCCTGCAGGACGCATTTAGGGTCCGTGCCTTGTTTCGGGAGATCCAGTTTAGTTCCCGGTTTTGGCGCCCCCCAGCCTAATAGCGTCTTCTCTTCGCCGCATGGTGCACAACGAGGGGCAACATCAAGAATGACAATAATGAAGTCAACAAAAGGCTGACAAGAGTGAAAGAACATGGAGGAAGTCTTTTCACTCTCCCACCCAAAACACGAGGAGTGAAATGAGAAATAAAAAAAAAGAAAAACTGTGCCTGTCTACTTAGCACGCGTGAAACTCATCCTTCCTGCGAGATGTGAACTTCAAATCCCATGAAGAAGTCCACAGAAGGAAGACGTTCACTCGGGTCCCATAGCCTTGGCATCTCGTGACAAGTATGATAACAAGATTAAGACACACTACCGTGCCGCCCCGCAAAGATGCAGCAACGACGCCACCGTCTATCCTACCCTGCCAATGTCCAAAGCAGTATGGCGACCACTGCGTACTGTGTTGTTACAACCAAAAAATCTTGGCTGGTTTCAGGCATTCGAGAAAAATAACAGTGCGATAGAAAAAAATTGAAATTCGTGTGATGAGGGTATATTCCTGCAGCCTGGATTAGGAACACATCCATCCTAATGTCTTCTTGTTGAAAATGTGAACAACGTTGTATTTAGCTTAACCACGCGAAAGATCCTGGGATTTTCCGCCTGGATTTTTCCATCCATCATCTTCATCTAAGGGTGATGAAGGACTAAGCAGGAGTCATTGGTGACGTAGGGTAGCCTGCACCCTGATTAAAAAGAGGTAGCCTGTAGCATCAAATCAAATCAACGAAATTGAATTTCAAATGTATCTTTTAAATTTCTTCACTAATACTATAGCCCCCGGCTTTTGAAATCACGATATTAGACGACGAAAAAAGATAGTAGGATTTCTTGACAAGTCATCAGGGCCCCCACAAGGCGGGGGGGGGAGTCAGGTGGATTCACTGTACCCAGGCCCGGTCACTCAAGGGGCCCGCACGGCCTAAACATTTTTTTTTTTTTTTATCAATTGGTAGTTTTGATGACTATGGGTAATGTACTCGATTTGTGCATATTATGAATTTTTTGTATACTCACAATAAATAAACAACAACTGCAATCCAACGGCAACGAGCACGAAGCAGGAGCACTGTAGTGCAAGCCTGTCAGCTTGTTAGGCAGAGAAGTCTACAAACGTAAGCAGCCAGGATTAATGAATGAAACCAATCCGTTAAGCACAATTATGGCCGACTAGTATTGTACCATAGTGTAACCTTTTTACGATTTCAGTCGGGGGAGGGGGGCCCGCTGCTGTAGTTAGTCCCAGGCCCCTTACATTGATGTGGAGGCCCAGCAAGTCATATTTTATGCAGATTTTCGTTTAGGTGAAAAATTCAGAAGCACTGTAAATGGAAGTACGGTCAGTGTTATATCAGTAAACAAGAATTTTACTGGTTACAGAGTAAAGCCCTTGTTACTTTGTAATCAGTATATAAAGTAAGAACGGCTTTACTGATTACTCACGGCAGTAAAGCTCTTGTTTGCTTCACAAGCTTCTTTCCTGCATCCTGGAAGACTCAGCCAGTGAAAATTCGAGCAAAATCCGACGAAGTCATTAATTCTGCTGAAATTGTTGAAAGTGTATGAATTGGAGAAAATTCGTAAACTTTTAACCCCTTCGCTACTAGTGTCCTCGAACAAGGACGTAAGGGCGCGTTTATGCAACGACTCGCCTTTTTTTTAAACTTCTGTAGTAGAAATTGTTTTCTTGTTATAATTTGGGGATGACGTCATACCACTTTATGTTACGAGCCAAGAGGAAAAGATCTCCGTCCGCATCGTTGCCATGGGTACGAGGTACAGATGCTCCGCAAAAGGCGAGAAGCAGCAAAAAATTCAACATTACCAAAGTAAGAGCTAGTGAGCGAGAAAATCTCAGCTGAGAGCCGTTGCTAAACACGGCCTAATATTCGATGACTCATAGCTAAGTTCAAGTAGGTTATGCCATCGTTTTCACGGTTATTTATTTATGTATTTTTTCCTTTTAGCAGAAAAAGGTGGGGGCGACACCATTCGTACCGTAATGGAACCGCCCCTTCTTCATCTCCAACCCTAATTGCGACAGTGAATAAAATCCGACCCTGTAGTGGAGGAGGGGGGGGGGGGGGGGGGGGGGGGGGTCCTCCGGGTTCGAACGGCCCTCCATTGTCCCCATAAACTTACGAAGATCCAGAAATTTGGAGGAAAAAGTGTTCTCAAGAACCAGAAATACAAAAGTGTCCCTGAGCTCCCGCAATCCCAAATTCAAGGGAAAATTTCTCTTAAGGACCCGAACAACTTTAAGACAAAAGTATCGTAAGCCTCCTTATCAAGGAATAAGAAATTAGGCGAACATGTTGTATTGAAATATGGAAAGCTTTTTTCTCCATTTAAACTTTTAGTAATTTTTTTGGACAAAACTGAGTTAAAAATCTGACATTTTCGAGCCCCCTTTCGATGGTATAATTATGAAAAAAAAAAAAACTGGCTCTTGATCACACACCTGGACATCGCAAAAGTAAAAAAAATGTTGCCCCCCCCCCCTCAATCTTAATAGCTAAGGGCATGGTTACTAAGACACAATCATTTTTCACAGAACTGTAAAAAAGATCAACTAACGTAGAGGGTGCTACAGAATAACAAACCAAAAAATGTAGTGCAGCGAACGCCACGCGTCATCCAACCACCCACGCACACGTTTTAGCTTGCAGCACAATTACTTGGGACGTCTGTGTTTGTCTGACTGTCTGACTTACTCTTTGTGTGTCTGTCTGCGTGTTCTTGTGTGCGCTGATGTCAGAACTATAGTGACGTTTCGCCTAAGGGTCTAGAAAGCTCTGATTGCCTAATCACATTACGTAAGTACAGAAACCTGGGCCAACAGCGACCCATTCAGCCAGGAAAGAACCAAAATGCCGAGGCAAGAAGTCAGTTTGTGCCTCTTCTTATGTAATTCCGAAAATCGAAGATGAGGCACACTTAAATGAGTTAGAGAAGGTACTCATTGCTTGCTTCTTCCTTTTCCCTTTCTTCTTCTTCTTCTTCTTCCCTTTTCTTTCTATCCTTTCATTTCGTCCTTCCTTCTTTCTTTCTTTCTTTATCTGGCCATCCAACTTGTATTTGCTCGCAGCTAATTTCAAACCAGGCGAGAATATTGTCGTCATGAATGTCTTTTCTCTCTATCTCAGCTAATGTTACCGCTGCTTCATAATCAACATTAGTACAGTAGAGCGGGCGATTTTTGAATTTCCGATAACGTCTTGCGCAATTTGCCAAAACCGCTTGCCTCAAGACGTAATAAGGTGGTCAATACAATAAAGGTGAGGTAACCTGACGTCATTGTGTAGGCAAACTCTTTGAAGCATTACTCTTGAAGCCATGAGCTCCCTTAAATATAGAGCAGTGACATTTGCCGCCATATTGGCACCAGTATGGGTTTTGGAGGGCATAACTACAAGGTGCACTATCATAAAAATGGAGAGAAAAACAACGGACGCGGATTTCTTAGGCTTAAAATAACGTTGTTTTCTCCAACAACAAAAATCGCGCGTTTTAGGTCTTAAAAAATCACTCATCACTCCATCGGCTTCAGTATGACGCCCTTCCGTTTCTCTCCGCAGTGCCCCTTGCAGCTAATCTATTAAGGCTCCAGCACAGAGTTATACACAATAATACTACGTTGTGTCACTGCCGTATACGACACCGTCTGCCCCCCTATTCAAATTGTGTAACGTACGATCCCTTAGGCAACTGTGCCTTGAGAAAACTATGGTTGTGTACAAAATTAAAAAAACTAAAAAAAAAAAACTGTTGTGCACACAGCTGTTGCACTTTTTAACACTAGATCTTATAGTCAGCTTCACGTTTTGTTACCAAAAGCGAAGCGGGAAATTCTGCATAAATGTTTTCTTTGTATCAGACGCCAAAAATTTATAATGCTCTGTCATTTCTCTTTAAAACCATCCCTCTCATTGTTTCAAATAGAAAGTATGCGATTGGATTGTTGGGCTTGCTGATCTTGAAATTTTGTTTATTGGCTGACGGGAGCGTAGCCTATAACGGACACCGAAGTACAAAATGTTAGTCGGTTGCACTTGTGTAGTCTGCGTAGAGCACAAACCAAAGGACAGAGGTGCTACGAAACTTGCCACATTTCAAGATAGCCGATATCTAAGAATTGCCGATCTCGAATATGCCATAAATTAATCAATTATCATCCAGGTCTAATTAAGATTTTTCGAATTTATAGATCTAAGACTCTCCATTGTAAATTTGGAATCCTGAATAGGTAAGGAATTCCGACAAAGCATGCACTGTGCTACTGGTAATCAAGTGAAGTTTTAAAAACCGTAAAAATAAACTAATCTCGTTGCTTCTTTACAGATAACAATCTTTTTCTACGTAGCTCAATGCAACAGTAACACTTCTTTATCGCAGTTTAACCACTAGAGTTAGGCAGGCAAATTGGAAAGAAAACAACAAAAGGATTCGTTAACAACCCACATTCGTTTCATTTGAAATAAAATGCTTGGAGAAATTCACCCAACATGGCGGCTGAACTGGTATTCACACTATCAACTGGAATCCCAAATATGAAACCTCAAATCACCACAGCATGAGGAAACTTAATGATGACCTAATGAGGCAGTACTCGGACTGAACTGTTAACCTAGTAACCATAACAAAAGTCATGGTTACTTTTGAGCGTGGTTTTATTGTAAATATTGAAAGGGACTGCCTGATGACCTAATGAGGCAGTACTCGGACTGAACCGTTAACCAAGTAACCCTAACAAAAACCACATTAAAACGATGAGCGTGGTTTTATTGTAAATACTGAAAGGGACTACCCGATGGCTTAATAAGGTAGTACTTGGACTGAACCGTTAACCAAGTAACCATAACAAAAGTCACATTAAAATGATGAGCGTGGTTTTATTGTAAGTACTGAAAGGGACTGCCCGATGACCTAATAAGGTAATACTTGGACTGAACCGTTATCTAAGTAGCCATAACAAAAGCCATATTAAAATGATGAGCGTGGTTTTTTTTGTAAATACTGAAAGGAACTACCCGATGGCCTAATACGGCAGTACTTGGACTGACCCGTTAACTAAGTAACCATAACAAAAGTCATATTAAAATGATGAGCGTGGTTTTATTGTAAATACTGAAAGGGACTGCCCGATGACCTAATAAGGTAGTACTTGGACTGAACCGTTAACTAAGTAACCATAACAAAAGCCATATTAAAATGATGAGCGTGGTTTTTTGTAAATACTGAAAGCAACTGCCCGATGACCTAACGAGGCAGGACTAAACCGTTAACCAAGTAACCATAACAAAAGTCACATTAAAATGATGAG
>JAHWFP010221194.1:43629-82605 GCA_023313725.1 Lithobius niger
AAGGAACTACCTGATGACCTAATGAGGCAGTACTTGGACTATACCGTCAACCGAGTAGCCATAACAAAAGTCACATTAAAATGATGAGCGTGGTTTTATTGCAAATTTTGAAATGGCCACGTATTGAAAAAGTATTATAAAACTACTTGGTGACCCATGACTTTGACTGACCCTTTAACGATGTAACCATAACAAAATTCACATTAAACTGAGAGCATGATTTTATTGCAGGTGCTGAAAGATAATACCTGATGATCCAGTAACTCGGACTTACCCATTAACCGAGTGACCGTAATGAAAGTTATTTTAAAATGATGAGTGTAGTTTTATTGCATGATTGAAAGAGATTAACAGATATTTAGTTTATAAGAAGATTATTAGGTTTTTTTTTTTTGTTAACAAATTATTCTTCAACAACTTAATGAAGACATCTGCTCTGCTTAACTAGTATACTTAAATTTAGTTGGTAATATTAGCATTTTCTAAGTCATGAGAGCTTTATTAATATTTAGACCAATGCAGACCTCACTGTACATGGAGTCAGGCTTGGTCACCGGGTATGATCAACGAATCATTTTGGGTCACTAAGTCCTAGGTAAACCAGTTTCTGGTTCACTGGTTATTAAATTAGAAAAAAAAGAAGGGGGGGGGGACATGGCTCAACTCTGATTATTTGTCCATTTAAAACAACCAAAGAGAATAGTTTTACACGCATCCGAACATTATAGTGGTGCACTGACCTTCGGAACAATTTTGTTTAGAAGATACTTGATATTTCGTTGTTCATGATTACTTGATCACTTTCTCAAAAGTTAGATGAGATACCGAGCTGACAATAATTACCTTAATTAATTTTTTTTCAACGTATTACAATCAATACTAATTTTTCAGAATTTCAAGCAATTCCTGCTCCACTTCGCTAATAGGGTGAATTTAAAGTGTATGGCTGAAGCAGAAATCGCTTAGCTCCGTAAAATTTGCTAAATATATTCTGAAGGAGTCATTCATACAGTGTGGTGCTTAGGTTGAGACATTAAAATACGCCAACTGTAAGTTCACCAACAGTGATAAGAATCAATTCAATGAATATTTATGCTTTTTGTTTAAAACTTTTTAAATCCTGTTCCACATGGAGTCGGCGTCTAATAGCTTTTTTGGTCAGGGTCTGTGAGAAGCAGAATTGAACAAGTACACAAAGCATGAATTTTCACTAAAGCATTTGTTGCCACTGTGGATAAACTTGGTGTTAGCCCATTTTAAACTATAAAATAATGTGGTCTATTGAACTCTGATGCATCTTCAATACGATAATTTAGGTTCTGTTGAACTCTCGAGCCATCGTCAATAACGATTTTTTAGGTTCTGTTGAACTTTGAAGCTTCTCCAAGGGATCTGATTCATTTCGCAGACGCTCATTTAACAGGCATTTATTTCACAGGCACGATCATTTCATAGACACAAACATTTCGCAGACATTTTGAAAAAAAAAACTGTTTTTTTTCTCCCATTTCTGCCTGATAGCTGTGCAGTCTTAGTGAAATGGTTTAGCGAAACCTATTAGGACGGCGTACTGAGGTCGGGCAATTCACCACTCACCTCCAACTACGTGGTCAGTAACTAACAATACTGAAAATGCGATGCTTCGTACACAAAACATTGTTGAAGCCTGGCATCACCACTGGGATGTTTTGATTGGTCGAGCACATGTTATTGTGCACAGAATGGTAAAAGAGATGCAGACGGAGCAATGTGTGTAGTTAACCGTGGAAGATGTAAGTCAGTATCATCCACTACCGGAACCAAGAGCAGCTCGTAAAAAAATAACATGGTGCTCCCTGGGTAACGCAAAAGTTTTGTAACAAAATTTTTAAAGAGTCCATTTATTTCTAGCCAAACACGGCTAATGTATTCAAGGCCTTATGAAAATGAATGATATTCCCTTCTATACAGCCAAGCACAGCCCGTAATAACCCCCTTTCTTTCCTCGGTCCCCAGAGATTTTCCCTCGATTTTTCTCTATCCCGTCCCTTTCCCCTATCCCCAATATTTGAAACACAAAGACGGGTCCCTAACTGCCCCTAACTGTCCCTAACTCCCCCTAAATGACAGTAGATTCCATGAAAAATTCTTATGTCAAAGAATATTAAAAAATTTAAAAAAGGCAATTAAAAAAAAAATGTCTGTGAAATGATCGTGCAAAATTATTATATCTATGAAATGGTGTATATGAAATGAATGGCTGTGAAATAATCGTGTCTGTGAAGTGATTGTCTGTGTAATGATCGGCGGCTCCCCTCTCCAAAAATGACTACTTACGTGTTAGCTCCAATCCCTACTCGCTGAACATAACTGCTATAATTTTCCTATAGTTTCCTGTATAAAACTTAATAGCATTAAGGAACACTACTGCCTCTTACTGCTAAGGTGCGAATGGGTTCGTAAAACTCGAACGATTTATGATTATTATTTTTTTGCATCCAGCCAGTTTGTGCTCAAAACCACACTCACTATACTACTATCCTACTGCCGAGTTGGGACACAGTAGACACATGGGAGGATTCCATGACTTTGTCAACTTTCAACGCTCTGCAGGATTCAAAATTTGGAACAATTAATCATTGGCGGTATAAGCTACTAAGCCTTCAGCTATATCCTACAGGTTTACTATTCCAACAACAAGTTAAGCAACCCAACTCACTTCCCGGTTGTGCACTAAATCTCCTTTCAGACACTTCCCATTATTATGCTCAAATTCATATCCCGTAGTCTTAGCATTTGCACCTTTTTTGTACTGGATTTTTATGTATGTAATCGAGTTTAACATTCCTGTCATTTGCAGGCTGTAAATTCCTCCTGTTCATTTCTTCTCACGTTCAATTGTTCATGCGCTACAATTGATATCCTCCACATTTTTTCTGCAATCAAACTCTTTCTCGAACTACTATCATTAACTAATTTTCGCACTGAAGCGTATTACTGCTCAGTCCAAACTTTTCACACAGGTAACTCGTACACCATACCAAGTTTACATAATCCCTCTTTATATTTAGTTACCACGAATGGTGGGTTAAAGATTGTGAAAGTGACCTCTTCTTCTTTAACCCATTTTAGAATTGTTACAAAATTGATAGTGTTGCGCTTCAGCCCCCGAAGAGAGCGCAAAGACGAATTCGTTCAGTCCCCGTCCTATTCCGCAGTCGTGTGCCAAGAGCACCTTAAGAAGAGGAAGAGACTAAGCGACGAAAACCCATTTCACTTTGCTTTAGACGACGAAGTGTGAGTCTACATTTTTAAAGGTGTCGACAGGGCGTTGAAAGTTAGAGGAGGTCATGGAGTCCTCCCGTGTGTCTGCTGTGTCCCAACTCTGCGGTAGGCTAGTAGTATAGCGAGTGTGGTTTTGAGCCCAAACTGGCTGGAAGCAGAAATTCTCGACGGGGTCCACAACCTTATCCGCGGCCAGGTATTAAATCAAGTCTTGGACACGACTGGCATGCGTGAGGCTGGAACGCATCTCATGTAAAGGAGCTATAGCTAGAGGGGGTTGAGACGATCGGTAGGTTGGTTGGCCAGCCGATGGCGTGGTCAGCCCCGCTCGTGTCACATTTGGCATTCGTGTCTGGATCTCACACCCGTTAAGGCCAACGATGAGATGGTAATCCGTTTGTGGGAGCATTTCAACCATTCTGGCTTCTCTCTTTCCCTCTCTCGCTCTTTCCATCCATCCATCTATCTTTCACTAGCAAGTGTCTGTACAGCCAGGGATGGGAAAGGATGGTGATCAGGCCTCACGTGAGAAGAAGGGCTCCCACCTCCTCAAACCCCCATCCCACAAAAGTCCTGAGTAATGGAAAGGTGAATGGCAACGTGACGAAGAGAGAGTCTGTCACATCAAGGGAGGCTGGTGGTGGTTGTCGTCTAACTCCACCACCTCCTTCCTCATTCTCGTAACCTCAGCCAACACACCTTCTGTCTCTCTCTCTCTCTCTCCTTCGCCCCTCCCCTGTTCAGCTGTTTTGTTTGAACAGTAAAGGTAGTGCCGATTTTCTTTCTCACCCAGTAAGTGACACTGACTTACCCCGCCAGACCTTCAATCGTCTATCACGCAAAGGTGAACGAAGTTACTGATCCCTCAACGACACCCTCACCAAGAAGGAAACAAAGAAGGAAAAAAAAAAGGAGCAAAAACACTAAAGCCTGCATTGGTTTCTCCCCGCAAGCACACAAACTGCATTTTCGTCTTATTCCCCCTCCTCTTTTCCCAAATCTTTCTCCACCTCCTCCTCCCTCTTCTCAACCACTGTCTTTCTTCTCAATCCGGTCTCCTGCGCTGATTCTAACATTGTTCTTTGGCCGGAAAAGCATATTTTTTGGCGTTCTCCCAAACAACAGAGAAGCAATGACACATCTATAAACGTAAACCTGAGTTGACATTTACGGGATTACGTGTCCTTACTACGAAGAAATGGATGGCGGTCTAGGTTTAACGGGGAAGAACGTCTTGCACGACCAACACTGTCGACGTTGGATGAGTCAGCCTAAATTTTTTATTCCAAATTTAAATTGCGTGGGATTGTAGTTTCAACATCAGCAAATGCGTTTAAAATTGGTTGTAGTTTGTTTAGTTGTCACATTTTCTTCTTCTTACCAATTGAACAGGTGTCACGGAGCAGAGGCAGGTTTACTTATCTTGGCTGTTGTGGAGGATGATTGAGAGACAAGTAAATAATTATGAACGTAGTGTAACCATCTAAAAACTTGATTAACAGTCTACATAGCAGGGTACATGAGATAAGCAGAGCTTTGAATGAAATGTAAATATTCTGACACAGCTAATATAAAAATGAAAAAAGCAGAACCTACCTAGTCAAATCCTAGTATTCTTAGTGGTAACTTCTTGTTCACACAAGAGAATAATGTATAAGCAGCTTGTTCTCGTGTATTGTTTATTTAAGATGTCACTTTTTGTTTGTTGTTCGTAGCTTACAGATTTTTCATGTTTTATACCCGTGACCTTGCCTCGAAATGGGTGACAATTTGGGATTTGTGGTGAATCCTTGCCCATCGGGGCAACCATTTTTATTACACTTAAAACCGAGTGTTCTCTCGTGTTGGATAGTTTTCTCTTTAATTGTACCTCGTTAAGCGATCTTTCTCTTTGTATGTTGACAGGCCTAGTTCTCTAAACCTACGAAGAAGTAACTCGGTAAGGTATTAACCTCAAGAAGTATGTTCATTTCCATGATTCTCAATCACTTCGCCTTTTGAGTTTATTTCAAAGGTTAAATCTCTAAATATCTCTTAATACTATGATTTTATTTTGGAAATTCACCGTATTTCTGTAGCAGTTAAAAACTATGAGCCAGTTAGAAATACCGGCAGAGTTATTTTTCATTTCAAATTTTCAACTTTAATGCTAGTATTACAATGTACTAAAGAAACGGATAGGCCTAAAGGACCGGTCATTATTTATGGCTGGGGGGGGGGGGGAAGGAAATGAAAATGTGACCGCCAAATTTTGAAACCCTAAAAAATCTTGATCGCCCTTCCCACTCAAGGACCAAAAATAATGTGACCCCGCCCCCCCCCCCAAAAAAATGCGCTTTTCGCATACCTATTGCGACTGTCTGCAGATGATTCCTGTAGCCAAGATTAGAGCTGTAGCCAAATTAAGTAAGCAGCTCTCCACACCGACAGTGTACCACGAGTTGTAAGGAAACGTTTTTAACTAAAATATATGTTGCGTTAAAAATGTTCTATAAACTGTTCCTTACACCGATGTCTTGTCGAGATTCATATAATAAGTATGAGTAACACACTGTTTACTTGTCCACACGTGTTGCTTATTGCCCACATCCGCAACATAGTCAGCACCTGAAAGACCGAAAAAGCCAAGGAACCACGTACCAAGGCTTTTCTACAAAGGTTTTTGTAAAAAATTTCTTGCAGTAATGGTACTAATAGCTTCAAAACCTTGTAAACACTCACATCATGGGGGATCCAGAAGTTGAGGCGTTTTTTTTTTTTTTAGAAATTTCGTCTGCTAAAAGTGCTATTTTTGAGGTCCAAAAATGACTTTTTTTGGTCAGTATGTTTTGACCCATCCTCTTGACGGGATCTTACAAATTGCAACGAGAGGACCCAAAAACTTCCTTGGCCGGGCGGCGTTTCCTCCCCCCCCCCGGGCAAAAAATAATGATTGGTCCCTAATCATGAAGGCATTGCTTGTACATGCTTTCGGAAAGTGTGTTAGGCTGCGGTAAATTGATGGCTTCTAAACAGAACGGAAACTGGGCTCGGAAAGTGTTTAACAAATACACATGCAAACCTATTTATGTAACCTTTTGGATTGATTACACAAACTATTTTTTGACCTTGTTGCCAAACAACATTTGACTAGTAACTTAAGTATTATGTATGACTGGGTCTTGACTTGGAAATTTACTATATATTGCCTATCACAAATATCGAATGTTTCATATTGGGGAAAGCAAATCCCATGCTTGAGTACGAGCTTACAGTGTGACGTTAACATAGATTACCAGCATGAAAGACTGGGTGTCTGGTTTTCAAACGATCTGGGTGTCTTCAGTACACTGCTGTGAAGTTTTAAGGTTGCACTCCAAAATTCAGCCATGATTCAAGCGTTGTATTAAATTAAGCGACACAGTAACGTTATTGGACTTTTTCTGGAGTATGCTAGCCCAGTCTGGTCTCCTTATCTGCTGGGAGATATTGAAAAGGTTGAATCAGTTCAGAGATGTTTCAAGAAATTACTGCAAGGGTTACTCAACAGATCTTATTCAGACAGGTTCCAGTTAACTGGCTTGAAATCATTGCAGCTACGAAGGCTGAAGGCTATCTCGATGGCTTCTATATTATTAACGGACGTGTGGATGTTGACGCCATTTTCTTGTTTTCAGTGAGTCGATTGTCATACTACGGGGCACCCTAGGAAATTGATTGCAAACATTGCCGGACGGGACTGTCCGTACATTTTTTTTAAAGAGTAGTCAAAATATTAAACCCACACTCATTCTCAGTTACTTCTGTTTTCTTCTGTGGATATTTTTAGGGTTAGGTTACGTCATGTAAATTTCGGCCAATTTATTTTTACAAGTCTTGTTATGGCTTGTGTAAGCGAAGTTTGTGTATGCTCGTGCATTGTGTCAAAACATGAAACCCGCTCGCCTTCTCAGTTACGTCCGTTTTCTTCTGTTGCTTCGATTAAGCTTAGGTTACACCATGTAAATTTCTGCCAATTTCTTTGTTAGGAATTTTGATGAAGACTAGTACCAGGGAGCTTGGATTATACGTAGCTTTGATAGGGTGGCCCCCACTCAGTTGAACGTGTCTGAGCTATAGCACAGCTATTTCTCGTCGTAAGGTATACACGAGCGAGATTCAGTTAGTGGCGTTTTTGCTCCCAAACCAATCCTCGAAGCAGACGACGCTTGGTTTTTCGAAACCAACAAAAAGGTATGTTTTAACTAGCCAGTAGTTTTTAACGAAATTAATGAAGAATTATGAAATATCTGATCGCTCAATCTTTGCTGAACGTTAAATTACACATTATTAAAACAAAACGATAAATTCTTACCAGATAACCCGAGACGAGAGTAGCTGACGTAGTTGCGTTGAAAGCAAAACAATGGCATGCGTTTACGATGGTCGCTTGTGACGGTGCTCTCCTTCTCATAACAAACGTTGCGATTTTCAGTCGCATTGTCGATTGTACTGGCAGGTTACTGCACTTTAAAACAATTTAAGAAATTGCAGCGGTCCGGCTTACGTTTGATGTTGCGTACTCGTTCGTTTGTTAGTCCAATTTTGTGTCGATTCATCGGAAAAATCAAAAGCCAATGAGATGCAAGAATCAGTAAAATGGCGCGAAAAATGGGAGCAGACACGTCAGACGCGTTTGAAGTATGCAAAGCAGCTCCCAAAATCTCCGCACGGTTTCTCGCGGTAAAGCGTAATAGTACGTGGGTCCACCCTATCAAAGCTACGTATAATCCAAGCTTCCTGGCTAGTACTATTGTTATTTGTGATTACCTTCTGCGGAGTGATATACTATGAGTCGTACTTGATTGTTCCTATCATTGTTTTTATTTGTATCGTAAATTTTCAGACAGGGCCTGTGTAAGCGATTGGTCCAATTCTAAAAGTTTGCTTTTCGTATATTGTGCAGCATAAATCGCTGCTCGCTTGCTTACTTACGCTTTTATATAGTCACTTTTATTTTGGGTTAAAACTCCTCATCAGTGCAATAGAAACTACAAAGATGAAATGAGTCTTACCAGGGTTGCCGAAAGCTCACAGCAGCCAGGGCAATGCTCCGCGGTTTATATTAAATATCGCCAACACTGGATAATGCTCGAGGCAGTGTATCATGGCTTCCACCAGGTGCTTTAAAGCTTAGCTTGATCGGGTTGCTTATTATATATACTTTTCCATGCCCAGTCCACTCCCCATAACATTGGTTTATCAATTTGGGTGACCTTGACTACAACTTCCAATAAGAATATATTTTCAAAAAATGAAGATTTGAAACATAACACAGCTATACCATTATTTCATTCTGTTAGAAAATCTTTTCGACATGAAAAATAGACGATAGGGCATTATGAAGGATAAGAAATATGAAACAAAACATTTTTCCTTTCTTCCATTAATGACCAGAAATAAATTTGGGGAAAAACTTAAAGATTACTATGTACCAAGCATTTGCAATAGGCTACCAGACAAAACTTGGGTATTTGCCATTTCAAACACCTCAAACAATTTTTTAACACAATTTCTTATTCCAACTTAACAGCTAATCTAATTTCGTGTCTATCTCTGATCTGAAATGTTTACAATTTTTTTTTCGTAGGTTTGAAATTCTTGTACTGTGGAATTTTGAGTGTTTTCAAATTCTTTAAAATTGTTGCTGATATTACTATTATTAATGTACACCACATACGAGTCATGGCTTCGTGGTAGATTTGTTGAAATATGGAAGTACAATAAAAAAAATTAAAATAAAAAAAAGTATCCTCATAAATTGTCGATTATTGACTCTTGTTTCTTACGGTTAAAAAAATTGTTTGCGTCGGTAGTGGGAAATTCTTAATAAACAAAAACCAGAAGTGGTGTATGGACGCGTATACTTCATTGGCTCCCGACAAAATTATAACACTGTGGCTCAGAAGAGAAACAGCATGTGTAGAGTTATCTTCATCACAGGTGTTGCATTTATATATTGAGCCGAAAAGTCACAAACGTATAAAAAAATAGCCCTTAGAATGTTGATGGTGGAAATGTAAGTGATTCTGATGATACTTCGGATTCCAAAGATGACTTTCGTTTTCGGTGCTGAAAAATCTTCAGGTATAGGGCAGTGACACAACGTTGACTCTTGTTTGTATATAACTGGGTTAGCTGCAAGGGTCACTGGAGGAGGAAAAGAAGGGCGTCTTACTGAAGGCAATGCTGTTAAGAGTGGATTTCTTAGGCCTATAATGCACGATTTTGTCGATTTGTTGGTAGTTGCTGATATTTTTAAGCAAGTGGAATCTTTATTTTCCAATTACAACCTATCAGCATAAGGGATTGGCAAAAAGAACGTTTTTTTAAGCCTATGAAATCCGCTCTCAAAGCACTGCCTTGACTAGAAGTGCCGTTGTTTAACCCTCCATTTTAATCTAGTGCCCCTTGCAGCTATCTCTCTTGTAGCCAATATGACGCCACAGGACGCTGCTGTATAGTGTTGCTGCAGAGTGTGATGGCATATACGGAAGCGTAGATGATGAATCGGTATAAAATAATATGTGGTTGTGAGTACAAAATTAGACATTTTATGGTTTAAAATAAATTGTCACAAGTTTCACATTCAATACCGCGAGACTTCGCAGAACGAACACAGATAATCGATTGTACGTTTTTGGCAGCAGAGTGCCTTGTTGATATACAAGATGGTTACAAAAACAATGGCGGCCGTTGATTAAAGCCTCCCCCAGGAAGACGTAGTCGCTCGTAAAATACTTCCAGGACTCAAGGTACGCCGCGCGTACAATAGGAATATTGGAAGCTAACAAAAACTTAATAACGAGCTCGAGCTGTACAGTCCATTTCTATGGAATTAAATTTCCTGTATCCTTGCAACAAGGACACAGGGATAGTAACCCACAACGACCAAAACGCACAAAAGCAAACCCTAGATTCCAGGTCTACAGACCAAAACTCCAAATAGCCACATGCAACCTCAATCCAACATTTGGCGACAGCATAACAGACCGTATAAATACGTAAGATAAACACAACGCGTAAACCGGAATGAGATTTCAAATCCCAAACGATGAAAATATCGTGTCACACTTTCGTGCGCTTTGTTTTTGGAACATTTGATGATTTGGTGCACAGATTAAAGAACACTACCGCGCACAGATACGACACTACGCGGCAAAGGTAGGCTTCATTTTTTTTTTTTTTTTTTCTGAGTCATACTTCGCACTTGATTCGCCAGTAGGCGCAGAGATCACCCGCGAGGAGCAAAGTAGGCCTATAGCCTAATTTGAAAGACCGCCATAATAAACAAGCAGGCATGCGCAGTGGGATTGCGAGCACGTTTACACAGAACAAATCAAACAAGCTACGTTAATCACGAGAGTTCGAGTCCCAGTTGTGAAAGTTGTTTTTTTTTTCTTTCTTTCTCAGACTAGTGTGTTCCAATAAAGCCAATCGTAAAGGCTGACTTTTTGATAATTTAACGGTTTACCTTCTAATTTCTTATTTATTTAGCTTCTTTTCGGCGTTTCAATTTCACTCGGCTAGTGACATCTGGCGAATAAAATGCGAGGTGTTACGTCATCACCCCGACGCGTTGCTGAAACGAGGGACCATTTTTGAAGCACTGGCTGAGTTACGAGTGTCGTATCTGTGGGAGGAAGAGTTCTTTAATCTGTGATTTGCTGATTACTGGCGTGAAGCCAGAGCCGGTTGCAAGAACCGGGAGGCAAGAACCTCAGCATATATCTTAGCTGACTTTTGGGTGAAGTACGCATGCTCGACGTATTGCGCTTGCGCACTGATATATGCTTGGAGAGGTTATACGTTCAGGTGGAGAATCGGTTAAATGCAATCGGTGTATTAGGCCTGAAAATTAAAAAGCATGCATTTTTAATAGGTTGTGTTATTTTTATTACAGCATATCGCTAATGCATTTTCAAAAACAGAACCCCTTTCTCTGTCCCAACTATTAACGAATTTCAGATATAATCAAAGTGCGTCGCAATTAGTTTTCCATGGTCTCGGCTAATAATTTGCCCTTTGCGCTGACTGGTTGTATTTATATTAAATGGATCTGTATAAAAAACAACAGAAGGGGACCTGTTTTAACGACCCAGTAACAAGCGTTCAGGTCATCTGGGAAGAGGAGGAGAAGAAGAAAGGTTTTTTTTTAAGAAACTGTTTAATCTTGAGTCCAGAATTAATGGAACCCAAACACACTATCACTCAATCTGAACTTCGTTTGGCTCCCTTAACTTCGCCCCTTCCGTCCCCTCCCCCCCCCCCCACCCCACCGCCAAAAAAAAAAAGCGTTCCTTCCCTAGCACTTCTCTCAGTGCACTTGCACAATCGCTTTTCTGCTTCACCTTTTCTGTTCTCCAGGATGGATAGAAAAAAAAAATGGGAAAGGAAAGGAACCGAAAAAAAAAACAAAAAAAAACGGGAAACGTTCATTCGGTCACCAGCAGTGACAGGACGAGTTCTCATCAGAGAGAAAACTGTTATTCCCCTTCTTTTTCCTTTCCCCTCCTCCCGCCACACACTCTTTTTTTTTTCCTTTTTTTTTCATAATAGTTTTTATTTTTTCATTTCGTTTTCCCTCTCCCACTTCGTGCCATCTTTTCCATGTCTCTTGCCTTACTGCATCCGTATGGTATCTGTGCCACGGCAACCGCTGCATAGTGGATTATTTTTATTTTATTTTCCCCCTATTTTTTTTTTGGGGGGGGGTGGTGTATGATATGCGTCTGACATGAATACGTCTCGAGGCGAACTTGCTTGTAGCTTTTCCTCCCCTCCCCCACCCTTTTTTTTTTTTTTTAAATAGGATGTCTTTTTTTTTGCACTCTGTCTTTTCGAACTTCTTTGTTTTTTTGAGATGTTTTTGCTTCTGTCTCTTAGGTGTACAGATTTAAACGTATGCAATGAATTGTTAAACTGTGAAAAAAAAAAAACAGTTTTCACGAAAATTTTCAATTACCACACGGGACTTTTTTTCAGGCTCATTGAGTCATTGAACATTTTCGTGAATGCTTTGTTTGTTAGCAACTTTGTGTCGGAATTAATGCAATTCGCTCTTTAACCAAATTACTTGCAGAATTTATTACATTTTTTTTTTCATTGCATTTATTCCTAGACAAAATTTTTAACGAGTTTATAAGGGCCTCTGCACAGTGGGCCGTCATGGTGGCAATCAACATGTCTACTTTCACCATGGTGGCGCCATCAGCACCAATTGGACGCCATTTTGGCCGCCATCTTTAATGCGTAATACATTAAATGCGTATTGCCAAGGTGGCAACATGTGGCAAACTATTCCTTGGGATGTAAACAACAACTCTCAAGCGAAAAATAAAAGTTGGCAAAATGTGCACGCTTTTTTTTTTACAAAAGCTCCTAGACTACAGTGTGCAGCGTCAGTAGCAAACAGTGGTACTACATGGTGGCGCTGCCAGTTGGTGACTTCCAAATTCGCATCGTCCAGCCACCGCATTCCTGGCCGCGTGGCCATGCAGTGGCGCTTCCAAAGCTGTGTGTGCTTGACTCCGTAGACGTAATGAACCCATGTGGTGACGCGGCCATGGTGGCCCAGTGGACAAAGGCTCGAAGAGTTTTACGATAAGATCTAGAATTGGGTTTTGGCTAACATCTCTGTAATGTATGGCGCAGTAGCATCCCGGGCCGCTGCACTGTGATTGAGGTTGGCGCTAATGTCCTACCTAGCTGTCGACGCGCCGTTAAGCCTCAATCCCCACCGTCCTAAGAGTTTAGGACTGCATGATACTCCCCAAAAGCCTATAAACGTACTAGGTAGAAAACTAACACTACGGCTCACAAAGCCTAAACGACGCCTAGGTAAATATTACTTTTACGTAACGTTTGGTTCAGAAGGTTACATCACTATGCGTTCGTGATCTTATCATAATCATTAAAATTAGATTGATTTTTTTTGTATTTATTGACTTGTGAAGGATTGTACAAATGTATATCATTAAAGGGGGATTGCCACCGAATGACAAGCTGCCGCATCTATAGCCATTTGCCGCTATCTAGTTCTGTCTAGCCCTTACTTTCAACAGAGAAGGAACGCACAAATAAATTTCTTTTTACACAGCAAACAAGCCACGTGCCTCCTTAATTACTGAGTGTAAAGTTGGTGCGCCACGTGCACCAGCGAGCAAGCGGTAAAGTTAAGTCTAACGACATCACGGGTGCCTTTTGTCTAAATATATCGCTCGTTTTGAAACGCTGATTTTGAACCGCTAGATGGGCGCGCCATCTCGTAACAGTGATATCGTTAACTTTGACCGCTGGCTCCCTGCTGCACGTGGACGCATTAACTTAACATCCAATAATTAAGGAGGCACGTGGCTAGTTTGTTGTGTAAAAAGAAATTTCTTTGCGCATTCCTTCGCTTGTTGAAATCAAGTGCTACATAGCGCTAGATAACGGTAGACGAGGCTAGATGCTGCAATCTGTCATTCGGCGAATAGGCACATTTAATACCATAAGCGAGCGAAGATGTCTGCATTATCAAAGTTAGGAATGCCGCATGAGAAGCAGCTCGCAAGCAGCTCTTCTGCAATCCGAATAACGGAAGCTGCCGACGGATGCTCAGGCAGGCTCCCTTGAAGTGTTACATGGGCTACCAGCTAGAATTTTTAATTGGTAAAGCGTACTGCGTGTCCGAAGCCATAAACGTTTCTCTACGAGACTTTGAGATGCAATTAAACCATGCGCAATGGCTGTTTGCCGTGACGTCACCATGAGTTAGCCAATGACGAACGAGAACAACGGTTGTTTGGCCGTCTGATTGGACTAGCCCAGTCACGTGATATGCACGTCACAGCAAACAGCCATGGCGCGTGGTATAAATAATTAATAATAATAATAAAAATAACACAAAAAAAGGTAAACTTCAAGAGTGTTCCAGACTCGATAATTCGAATTAAACATAAAAAAAAAAGCACCACACACGTTAGGCCTAGTTACAATTGGCGCTACGCAGCGTAGCCATACTAGTGCCTCAGCTGCGGGAAAATATTTCAAATATTCGAAATACTCACAACGCTGGCATCTATTAATGTTATGTTTAATGGTTCCTTGCATTAGTTACTATGGTTTATCCTGTTGGCAATGTATCCTTTGATACCGATTTTTTTCTAGGTTGTGATTTTAATGGTGTGACCGTTCTGAGTTAATTTACGGTAAGGTGTTCTTGGTACCCTTTCTTACCGTTTGGCTCTTTCTACTGTGAAATTACTGTTATTATTGTGAAATTAATATTATTCAAACTTTGAGATTTAATTTAAATATAAAATTCACGTAAGTTCCGTGGAATCTCGAGATTTACAGCCAGTTATTCTAAAAAGGTAATTTAATGCTAGGCACAAAGTTTAACTATAGAATTAAAGTAAACAGTAAAACGTGTGAATGACGAATTTACTGTTCAATATTTATTGTTTATTTATTGTTTAATATAAATTTAGTATAATGATTTAATTACTAGGGGCCAGTCAAGGCTCTGCTCGTGAGTTAAAATTAATTTACAACTTTAAAAATAAAAAATAAAATAATAAATATACATTGATAATAGACAATATGAGTGAGTGAGTAAGTGAATGTGTTTATTTAGCCTGGCAAATAATAAAAAAATTTCGTATGTGCCCGCACCCCGTAAGAGCTAATTGTTCGCGTAAAACATGGGTCAACTTATAGCTAATGCAAAGAAATATCATAGCAATAAGACAAAAAAAAAAAAGCAACACAGACATAAATGAAGTACCACGATGAAAGAAGATGCAAAATGACACACGATACGTATCGTGGTACAAGAAACAAATATGGTACAAATTAAATTACAAAAATTCTGTAAATATCGGTCAGCTTAAAATTTTAAATAAATTTTCAAGAGAGTCAGTACTAATTTCCATTAGGGGGGGGGGGGATTGAGGCTTAATGGCGCGCCGACAACTTGGTCATTAGCGCCAACCTCAGTCACAGTGCAGTGGTCCGGGTTGCCACTGCACCACACATTACAGAGATGTTATTTAAACCCCTAATCTAAATCTTGTCATACATCTGTACCTCCTGCAAAAATTGAAAAACACCGGACAGGAGGACAGACTTATCACCCAATTGACGCGCAATGTCATGCGGAAGATGGAAACGACGACGAACACCATCAAGGAAGTGCCAGACCGTAAGTGGTCGTCGACACCAAGAACATTCAGGAGGGTCAACCCCCCGCAAAAGGTAACAGTGAGTAAGTCGAGTGTGACCAACGCGCAAACGGGCCAACACCACCTCCTCACGGCGACTGCGGCGACACGCCGAGTGCTATTCCTCAACAGTGCCTTTAATAGCACGTAACTTACTACCGACTTGACTGTCCCACAAGGCTTGCCAAAAAGCGTGTAACCTCAGACGCAGAGTTGGAAAGGCGTCTGAGGGAACAAGACCGAGATCCCTCCGGAGCGGGCCAGAAACGGCCCCTTTCGCTGCAGAATCCGCTTGCTCATTGCCACCTATCCCAACATGGCCCGGGATCCAGCAGAAAAGCACGGTTTTCCGCCGGCCAGGCAAGCGGGAAAGCAAAGCTTGGACACGTTGTGTCAAGGGGTTCCGAGGATTGTAATTCGCCAAGGACTCCAGGGCACTAATGGAATTGCTAAAGACAATGAAATGCGTTCCCTGAAGGTCAAGGATCCATTCAACTGCCAAACCGAGAGCCAAAAGCTCTACAGAAAACACAGAATAGCCTGATGGAAGGCGATGGGCAACCGTCACTCCCTTACACACACAAGCACACACCACGCCAACGTCTGACTTCGACCCATCAGTAAACAGCCGCTGATAACCGGCGTACTGACAACACAGCCGCCGGAACTCCTGCAGGTACCTTGCTGGTAGAGTGGAACCCTTCGGGCGGGACGCCAGAGCGAAAATGAAAATGCCACCTGGGACAAGCCAAGGGGCCACTGGCATCCCACCAAACCTCAAGACGCACGGTACTTCAAAGGCTATTTCCTGACAGGACTGCTGGAGCCTATCGCGGAAATCACCCTTACCCACACTGCGTCTACCGACTCGTAAGTCTGGCCCAAAAACCATGGACCAAGCAGGACTGGATTGCACAGCACGCAACCGCACAGCATACTGAATGGCAAGCTGTCGCCGACGAATGGACAAAGGTGGCTCCGAGGCCTCAGCATAGAAGCTAACCACTGGAGACGTTCGAAATGCCCCAGTCGCCACACGCAGGCCACTGTGATGCACAGTGTCCAACATCTGGAGAGTCGAGTCACTAGCTGAACCATAGACCATACACGCATAATCAAGTTTGCTGCGAACAAGGGCTCGGTAGAGGCGCAACATGGCAGTGCGATCGGCACCCCATGAAGTGCCCGACAGAACCCGCAAGATGTTAAGCGCCCGCAAATTCTTGTCCTTAAGTTGACGCAAGTGTGGAAGCCAAGATAACCTGGAATCGAACACCAGACCCAGGAAACGTGCCTGTGGGACAACAGGAATCTGTGCCTGTCCCAAGTACAGGCAAGGATCCGGATGCAGTGTTCGTTGGCGGCAAAAGTGGACGCACACAGTCTTGTCCGGAGAAAACCGGAAACCATTACTGACCGCCCAGGTCTAGACTTTGTTAATCGCCAGCTGTAGCTGCCGCTCGCAGGTCTGCATGCGAGCTGCCCGAAAGCACAGGCCGAAGTCATCGACAAACAATGACTGGGGAACAGCGGCCTGCTGAGCAATGGGGTTGATCCCAATAGCAAACAAGATGACACTAAGAACATCACCTTGAGGCACACCATTCTCTAAGACAAACGGGCGGGAAAGCGTCGCCCCGACACGAACGCGAAAAGACCGGCCCGAGAGGTAAGCGGAAAGCAACAGTGGCATCTCTTCCCTCAAGCCACAGTCATAGAGATTACGGAGAATCCCATAACGCCAGGTCGTATCATAAGCCTTCTCCAAGTCAAAGAAAACCTGAACCAGATGTGGACGCAAGTGGAAAGCCTCCCTCACATCCGATTCAAGGGCAACTAGATGATCGATAGTCGACCGAAACCGTCGAAAGCCACACTGGGACGCAGATAAGAATCCCAGTGATTCCAACACCCAGACCAATCGCTCACTGACCATCCGTTCCATAAGTTTACAGACACAGCTAGTCAGAGCGATTGGGCTATAACTGGAAGGAGAAGTAGGGTCTTTGCCCGGTTTTACAATCGGGATTACCACTGCTGTCCTCCACGCTGCTGGAATAGAACCCTCTGCCAACACACGGTTGAACATCTCCAGCAAGAACTGCTGGGAGGCAAGAGGCAGATGTTTCAACAGTTGATAGTGGACACCATCAGGCCCCGGGGCGGAGTCATGCGACTTGGACAAAGCTGAAACAAATTCCTGCCAGGTAAACGGCAAATTGTACTCCTCTAGCCTATCGGAGCGAAAGTCAAGAGAGTGAGCCTCTTCTCTCCGCTTAATCCCGAGGAAACCAGGATCATAATGGCCATCACTCGAGACCCGCGCAAAAGCAGACCCAAGACAATCGGCGATATCCGGCACAGAAGAGATCACGGCATTCGCTACCTTTATCTGCGACACCGGGGAAGGCATGCTCTTCCCCGAGATCTGGCGCACCTTCCTCCTCACTTGCCGAGAAGGTGTGGAGCGCGATTGACGAAATATAAGCCAACCACGAAGCACGCCTAGCCTAACGGATAACATACCGGGCACGGGCACGGCAGCGTTTAAAGGCTACAAAGTTTTCAGTAGTGGGGCTCACCTTAAATGCACGCAAAGCACGCCTGCGGGCCTGAATGGCCAGTCCGCAAGCTGAATTTCCCTTAGGCACCTAAACAGGTATTTCTGGAAATGATTAACGCCAGTAATTTCTTTTATGTACGTTATTATAAAATTTGCTACCAAGGAAACAGCTGCACTTATGCAGTAATGCACTAAACTCGTCTAAGTCATCTGTTTGCAGTACCTAACATGTTTGATTGACTTTAGGTTGAATGAGAAAGGTATTAGATTCATAGTCTTGTTGTGTGCTAAACGAGTCATTCAGAGGGCCGGATTAAGGCAGGGACATTAGGGACTTTTGTCCCTGACCCAAAATTTCTAAGGGGTCCCCGGCCCTGCTGGAAGTTTTTTCAGCTAAACTAAATTTATCTCGTAATGTCTAAACATCAAAGCTAAAAAAAAAAAAAGGGGGCAGAATAAGGAGAAAATGTTTTATTGAACGATGAAATTCTAAAAGGTAAGATGAGAAGTAACTGACAAGTAAAATTCAAAAATACAAAAATTCTTCCCCTTCCCACAATTTTCTTCCATTTACCCCTAGACAACGAGATGTTTACATTGAAGGGAACTATGGGAAGGGGAGGGGGGGGGTTGCCATCAAGAATTTTGTCCAAGGCCCCGAGTAATCTTAATCCGGCCCTGCAAAGTCATAGCATGCTTATTAATTGTGCGGAAGTTGATTAAAACTCTGTCAACGTACAAATGGCGGACTGGGAGGATACGCAGCAATGACATTTGAAACAGGCGCCCAACCAGCCAACATTAGCGTTTTAATTGGAGCGTTTAGCTTTGCTATGAAGACACTCCAATGTAATCTTAGAACGCGCATCACGCGAAAACCACAAGGACTATCAAAACCAAACTTTGCATGCAGTAGCACGAGAGTCCGGACAATGTTCATAAAAAAAAAAAACTCCGGAATCGGACATGGGGTTGAGGAACCATCAGGGTGACAAAATGGACCAATAGCAAGAGCAAAAATCAAAACAACAACGAGACGCAAAGCCGTTTCTAATTGTTCAAGACATCCGATTGTTAAAAGGTTGATTGTTGATGATAAACAGGCGGCGTTAGGCGGTAATAAACAAAATTAAAGTATTTTCACTTTTCGTCGACCGATTTGGACGTTTGAATACACCATTTTCACGGTTTTTTCACCACCTTTCCAATAGCCCAAACCCCTTATTGTTTAGAAATTACAAGGCAAATCCGATCCGATCCGATTGACAGCCAAACAGCAAAGAAAGCGGAGACCACTCCATTATGTCGACAGTGGAACGATGACGGTCCTATAGTTATTATGTATAAATTACCGTTTTATTGCCCACACACTTCGCCACGAGGCCACATGTTGACAAAGTGACGCTGGAAAGGACAAACCTGACGTTGACTTTACAATAATATTAATAATTAAGTACTAACTCTGTTTATTGCAGAATTCATCGAGTGGGTATTTCGGGGAATTGTGTCGATCATGGGATTCGAGCCGGCGTTCTCTTGGTTTGGATACAACGATGCTGCCCCTTGAGCTGTGTTTGCCTACTTTGCTCGGGTCCCCGGAGACCTACCACAAAGCTCGAGCTGCGAGTTGGGACTTGTTTTCACCCACAGTAATGAACGATGGCGGTTGGATTGCGTACGCAGTACTGCAGTAGAGGGTTAAATAAATCCAAAATTAACGCACATCAATAAGGTTTTATTTAATATTATGATATCAATTGCATTTTATGTTTTATTGCACTTGAATTTACGCAGTGCAGATGGCCACATGACAATAAAGTGGAAGATTACAGACAAGACCCTGCCCTTTTATTTGCGGTGTTCTCTAATTGGGGTCGGGCCAAGTAGCCTCCCACTTTAAAAAAAAAAAACAGTACGCAACGAAGTAGATACTGGAAAAAAATCCAGTTCCATTAATCAGGATATTGGGAGGGAGAGAGAGAGAGAGAGACAACCAAGTTCACTAATCAGTTTTGTGACGTAATTTCCGGCTAATACTGAGACTTGGTCTTGGTTCTGTTGCCTCGTTTAACCAACCTATCAGTTTTTGGATTTTTTTTCTATTGTGATGAAGGGCCACAACAGTAATTTTTATAATATAAATAAAATTTAATGAATTCACAGCGCTCCCACAATACGACATAGACGTATACAACAAGGCAGATTTAATTAGGCGGGTTTTATCCCTCTCCCCTCCTTTGAAAGGCGAAACTGTCAGTTGAAACGGAAACGCAAGTTCGAGTCGAACTTCTAGCCTGGCTTTCTCATCATCGGGGAAAGCGATTTGATTTTCGCTAGAAACGTGACCCTTCTATTTTAATCTTAAACCACCAATTCTAAAACCGTGCTGAATGCCAGTGGTATATTGATCATTTGGTTAACTGGAGACCAAACTTGAGTTTTGTAAGGCAATTTTAAATTGTTCTTTCATAAGTTTAAATTCAGACTTGTCTTGATTCCTGCCATTGTTTAAAGTTGAAATATTATTGGGAGCAGTGATTTACTTGTACTGGAAATTTATTTATAAAAACGGTAAAATTCTATTAAAAAACTAATTAAAGAAGAAGAGGGGCGCAGTGTGGATGGGGGTTGGCGGAAGATTGGAAAGGATGCTTCCTTTCAAACGAAGATATTTTATTTTCTCGGACGCCATTAGGTGGGCATCCGATTGTTCAAGGCCCAGAAGTCATTCTTTACGTAATTTACACTAAATTGCTTTAACCCTTTAATGCCCATGCCAAACTGGATATTTCTTTTTTAAGTCCCATTATGATAGTTGGCTCGGTCGCGGGATTCGATCTGGCATTCACTTGGTTTGCAGACGAGGACGCTGACCACTGGGCTGTTGCCGCTCGCTTTACTCGGGGTCCCCGGGGACCCCTCATAAAGCTCGCGTTGCGCGTTGGGACTTAGTTTTTTGCCGTTCAGTATCCGTCCATTTAAAGGGACGACAGACTATAAAGGGTTAAAATGTGCACAAAACTGATATTTTAAAATTTCCTTACTAAAAAAAAAATGATTGGATACTGTAGCTTCCGGGGGTCACTAACACAAATTTGAAAGTTTGCCAGTGCCTACGATGGTGATAAAATTTTGTCCATGGTCAACATATTTCAAATTATTACGTCGATTGCTCACTATTGATCAGATGTTCACGGAAGAGAACACGTAGCTGGCCTGGCAGTGAGAACTTTCACCCAATCTATAACGTGGTTGAAGGTTCGAAGGCCGTGTCCATCGTAGATTCTCTCTCACCCATCCAGACTTGCAAAGACTTCTGCATGATGTGTGAGACTGCCGTGACGCAGTCAGCCATGTTTGTCTTCAGAATTCAACCTATAGCTGATCAAAATTATAAAACTTTAACAATGAACCAGTGGCAACCACGTTCGTTATCACTTATCAGCTTGATAAAACCTAACAGAACCTATTACTGAGAAATTCACAACTGAGTTTAATAGAGGTTTCATTGCAATATCGGAATTATCGCGGTACACTACCCGCTATCACACTGCTATTCTCCACGATTATCGCAGATTGTAAAATCAGGAGCAAAATTTTAAAACGATTGACTTTAAAAGGTCGTACCGTTTATCGAGCATCCTGCGCGGAATAGCCTTTGCAATATTTATATAGGTTAGAGTGAATGTAGCAAAACCATTTCTCAAGTGTAAAAATAGGAAAATGAACGCATATGCAACATTCACACGCGTGTGAAGTAATGTTGCAAAACTGTGCCACGCAGGGAATGTACCTTTAATTTGTGTAGGTTAATACAAATAACAGAAAAAATTATGTAATTGAACCAAAAAAGAAAATCCGTAAGTGTATAATTAGTATGACAACATCATACACATGCTTGCACAGTTAGAATAGGCACGGGACTGACAATTGAAGACGTTGTGTGCTTCACCAACTAAGTTCGCTGAAATATTCTACGAAGGTAATATCGCAAAGTATCGCAAAACTTACATGATCGATATTACATCATCGACCTTCACTGGTTATTACCATGTTCTAAATTCATACATCTTTCCATTCTAAACGACGAATACACTACAATTTTTAACTGTGGCGACTACTGGTACGTCTGACTGGGCCTTAAAACTTACGCTCCAACTAAGGGAGAAGCTAACAGATTACTCGTGGACCAGATTTCAGTTTAAGCTAGTGAAAAAGAGGCAAAAGTCTAAGTTCAGTCCGCATGATGTTTTAATAATTATTATAATAAGGAGCGTTGGAAGGCTCAAGCTCGCCTGACTTAGGGCGACGCAACGAGACCTTCTCGCTCGCCGAGTGCTATTTGCCAGGAAACCATTATTTATATACGATTAATTTCCCGTATCTATTAAATGAATGCGGTAATAGACAACAAATTAAATGTATTATCAATAACAACACGGATAAAGAGCAAAGTGCAATAGTCATTTTAAACATTGCTACAACATTGTTGTCATTTCACGCTATTGCCAAAATGTGCTATTCTCGCTAAAAAAAAAAAAAACAGCTTCTAGCAGTGATAAACGACGGTAGAATAAATAGCTACTCGCAGCGAGAATTCAAAATTATACATGGCGTCCATTTCGGGGTTATCGATTCGAAGGCAGACCATCGGATGCCGGCATTCAGAAATCTGTCCGTCGTCTTGTATACTGCAGTAAAAATTGTTTACTTTTTGTCATAAATCGACGCGGCTGTCATGTTGCACGCCTCGTACGTCGTGTCGCTAGGCACGAGGAAGACCTGCGTCCGCGTTGTTGCCATAGTTACTACGTATAGATAACTTAAAAGCCACATTCTTCGGTAAAGGCAAAGGCGAGAAGCAGCCAGCATATTTAGTATTAACCAAGTAAAAACTAGTAAGCGAGAAAATTGTCGTTATGTAAACCAGCCCTTACACGGGGGCACTTTGCCTTTGCTCAGGCCCTAACTTGGAATGACAGGGTATCTAAGCATACTTAGGGTTAGACTGAATTGCAACGGTATTCGGGTTATGGTTTGGTTTCAGTAATTATTCTACCATCAACGGAGTTGCTGTGATTCACAAACAACAGGGTTGGTTAGGTTTGATGTTACATTTGAGAGATTTGAAAAATAGGGAAATAATTCTAGGCAGGCCGAAATTACCTTGTGAACTGGGATGGGTGGAGGACAGTGGCGGGTGAATTCTAATTCGGTTGTCCCCCTAAGTGTTAAGAGCACCGGGCGGGACACCAAGCGAGCTCGAGCCACTAAAATTGATAACGTGCAAACTACAGGCAATTTTCATGTTACATTTCGTTACACATCATCATTCAACAAACAATGGAAATTACTTTCGAAGTTACAATGGGTAGTTACAATATGACGTCATCTTAATCTCGGATTTAAATTCGCAAGTGACGTGATCAGTGGGACTTCGTTGGGGTGGCATGGTTTCAACATTTGTGGTTCCGAAATAAATCTCACAACTCCAGCTCTTACTTGACATTGGGACGAATGGCCCAGTTGGACGTAAACATAGCATTAATTCTACCCCTGACGTTGTTGTTGACGCAGACGTACTGCATGCTGTGTATATATACGCGGGAAAGACCCGGCTCTGACATCGCAGCGCGGGCGCGTTTCTAAGAAGAAATCAATGCCGATGACGGCATGACGGAAAGAAAGAGAGACGGAGAGAGGAAGATGAAGCGGGAAGAGGATAAGATGCGACGCTTGCAAGCGGATTGGCGCTGCGGTCGGGGGGAAGAGGGCGGCTCTTAATATTCCCATCAAGGCGGAGGACGTGTCGCCTGCCACGACCACGAGAATTTTCGGTTCAGCAGAAGGAATTAGCGCCATCCGTCCGTCCAAACAATGTTACCAACGTTAAGACAAACACTCTTTTACTTCCTTTAACGGCACGTCGGCAAAAACAAACACGTCACGCAAGGCGCCGCGGGGGTTAGTCGTCACCAAGTCCGTTGTTAATCGTCCCTAACTTGTTCAGTGAGAAGTCACAGGTAACCATGTAAGAATAGCGCCATTGGTGCAGACATAACTTTAGATTAGTTGACGATACTATAGGGAAGCCCCCAGTATATTTCCGCTTTTTTTAGAGCATTGTTGTGATTTCACATTTACATTAAAATATTGTGCTTTCCCGTTAGCAGTCATCCAAGCTTTCATTATACCACAAGCCGTGGCTATTTGCTGTGACGTGCATATCACGTGACTGGGCTAGTCCAATCAGACGGCCAAATAGCCGTTGTTCTCGTTCGTCATTGGCTAACTCATGTTGACGTCACGGCAAACAGCCATTGCGCATGATTTAGATTTAGTTGGATTAAGGGTTAACAGACAAAGAGGCCTATCCCATTTGTGTGAAAATATTGTGACGTCGTCAGTACTGGGCCTCTTTGTTGAAAACACAGTTCGAATTATTACTTATACAGACAATTCCGTGTATAGAGATTCTGTAGCGACCAATTTTGGCGTCTAAGTATTATTGCTAAAACTCAGGCCAACGTCACTACCTGAGTCAGCCTTGCGTCCAAAATGTCTCGCAACAATCTGCTTTCCCTCCAAGGATAACATTGTAGTTGTTCAATTCAATTCAATTTTGTATTACAAGAAAATGGAAGCCCCAACGCTATGCTCTCTATTCTACAACTTAAAAACTAGCTTACCCTACCCTCGCTGAACACAACTACCGCCCAGGCAAGTCCTGAAGCTCTGCGATACCAACAACAATAATTGTCAACACTGTTAGTGTAATCATTCCAATGTAAACAATGTCAGAGCCATGCATTGCCTTGGCAACCAATTGTACTGCTCGAGCCCTGTGTAAATATGTATTATCTTGTGTCCCATTCCAATCGCCCAATTCGACCGACCAGCATCCGATGGCTTTTCATCCTGGTAAATATTAACTAGAAATTTATTTTCCCCCGACTTTCTCTTCTCCCCAATCCTCCCAGCTTCAGTAACATCATGTTCCCTTACCTTTCATAAATTTCATCCCCGTAACATTCAGATCAGGAAAGAGGAGCTTTGTGAAGTCGGGCGAGCATTCTTACTGAACATCTTTAAACATCCTGACCCATAAAATTTCCATCCGTACAAAGACAATCCGCTTCGATCGTTTTTATCATTGTTTCACCGTCAATTTCCACCTGCCATCACCATTCTACCAAATCCCTAGATCCGTCCCTGCAATTGAAAACGATAATATTATAGTTTTTAAGTCATTCTAAATTATTGTTGGACATCCAGACACCCACAAGGTGTTCCAGCCTCCAGCCCACCGGCGACACAAGCCCTTGAACATTCCATCAGACGCTCCTGTCATAGGACACGCACTTGTCGTGGTAGTTCCCTACTCTACAACTGGGGATCTTCCTCATGGTTTGGACCTCAACTTCGATAGGTAATAACGGAGATGATTTTCATGCCACAGTCTGTCAGTGGCTTTCGGCATTTGAGTTCAGCTGACTACTCACCTACTTCATCGATGGAGAAAGGAACTTTTGAAAGGAATTTAAACTAGCCTACAGTTAAGTGCAGTATACGAGTGAGTTCGATTGCTCTTTTACTTCTTCTTTGGATGGAGCAGTATTTGCTTACTTCTTCTTCGGGGGAAGTCCAAATGCTCACTTTTTTTTTTTTGAGTGAATTGGGCGAATCTAAACACCTAAATACGGTACTGGTAACGGGCGACGATATTTCATTAAAAAAAATCCTACAAAAACTCGTAGACATAAGATGTACAAGTCTATTATTTCGATCTTTAAAGCAACATCTGGCCTGCCTTATAACTTTCCGCCTGCCTTATAACAGCCACGTGGTGGTTGCATCCGCGCATTTACCATAGCCAAGGTCAACTAAGACAGTAGCTTCGTTCCTCGCAGCGAAAAACGAAGCTACTTTCTCAGTTGGCATTGCGTCTAATAGACAAGCCAGCATGAACCCATTGATTGTGTCGTCAAAAACCGGAAAGATTCTTGTATTTTAAAATCACAATTTATAATTTTCTAGAATAGTGTCTTATAATTTTGCTTCGACGATCTATTGGAATAATTAATTTTAATTTTTACTGCATTAGTCTTTTAGGTTTTTGATCTCATAGTAATTACTAGCAAACTATTAAAATCAGTACTGCGCACACACAGATAAAACTTCCAGGTCATCGTAGGCGCACAAAAGATCATATAATAAAGTTCCCCATATATTCAACAGAAAATCTCCTAGACGGCATATTTTAAAACGTATTTTTAGCAAGGGAAAGACTAACGGTATGTAAATAGACCATTGGGGGCCGTACTTGATGTGGAGGATCGAGAAAAATGGCGCTGGGAGGTATATCCCTTTACACAGGTAAAATAAAAAAGAAACTGTCGGTATTCCACAGAACAATTTAACAGTCACCAACGCATGCGCCTTGTGTAATTAGTGAAGGTGGAGAAAAGTCCAATGGCACGTGATCTTCAATTCCAGTCCTAAAGTAAAATCATGTGCAGATGAACTTTCTTGTACTGTGTTATACCATAAATTAGAAAGTTAACTAGATATACCGTCTCACTTCTTCCCGTCCGATAAGCCGGCCCCTAGCGGTAGTTGCGGCTACTAATACCTCTGCTAATGCTTTGCCTTCGAAACAGCACGAAGGCAAAAGCATTATCAGAGGTATTAGTAGCCGCAACTACCGCTAGAGGTCCGCATAGGACGGGAAGAAGTTAGACGATACATCTAGTTAACTTACTAATGTATGGTTATACTGATGTGTTTTAGGGAAAAATTTGGCTGCAAATGGAGAGGTATGTGACTTCCAAATTATTGTAGGTAGGACGCCCCCACTTTTACCTGTTTTGGCATCGATATGTAAATTTGTGCTCGTAAATTTGTGTGCGCATTTTGACTTGATTTAAATGTACAAAATTCGTTACCCGTTCCCATCGTGAGTCCAAATATTGATATTTCTTCCTTTTCGGTGAGTCCACATGTTCATATCTTCTTTGGGAGCACCCAAACGCTCCCTTAAATCTCCTACTAAAGTTCATTGAATAGTAGACCTCACTTTACTCGCTCCAACCCTTCAAGAAGAAAATTTAATCATTTTGGCAGACGTGTTTAGAATTTTTATTAATTGGTATAAAATAAAGGACCAATGTCGTACTTCAAAGAGCATTCGCATCAAATTCCATTCAAGTCGCTTCATGTACTTGGCTATAACCGGTTGAAAACTGTTTTTTTTTGGGACTCCCGTTGGAAAGTTCACAATAGTTGATTAAGATCTTTGTGATGCATATGTTGTTCGGCATATTCCAAATAAGTTTGTTCCAAATCTGATGAACGATTTAGAAAATCCTAGCCCAAAACCGGTTTTTTTTTTTTCAGAAAACATTTTGGTCCGCCACTTTTAATTTTTAGCAAGTGGTAAAAATCAAGTACCTAACTCGAAGTTCAAAAAATGTTCGCAAAAAATTCCAGTTGAAACGCTCCCTGCGTTTGGCTGTAGCTGACGTACACTGTTTTACTGACGCCATTTTAGGCCGCCATTTTTTTATTTTCACAAGACTTGAAAATAAGACTTTTCTTTACGAATATTTTGTTCTGTTTATTTTTAACCAGTTTGTGTTCAATCTTATGAACGGTTTTGAAGCTACAATCCTAACAATGTTTTTTTAATGCCATTTCAGGCCGCCATTTTGATCTTTTTTAACTGGTATAAAATCTGTACCTACTTTGTTTAGCCGTACTACATAGTACAACATTCTTGCCAAATTTCCTTTGAACTGCATTGTGCGTTGTGCTGTCACTACCATATTCAACCACTGTTATATAGGATGCCACTAGCAGTTGTAACCGACTTCGCCCTGGGTTTGGTTTCGCCCGTGGTTGTTTCCCAGTTCTCAGTAGGTTTGGCCTGACCATTCAATGCTCAGGCAATTTTGCTTCTTGGAATACTCTCCTTTTGCTCCCATCCTCTACCTCCCTTATCCCTTCCTCCTTTCCTCATATCCTATCAAAAAAATGAACCTTGTAGGCTCAGGTAATGAGTAGTCAAATGCTTAATGGTAACAGACGCATTGTCCCACACACTGGGATTCTCCGTTCAGGCCCCCCCCTCCCAGTTTATCGCTTTAGCTTGAGCGAACCATACCGTGTGAAAAATAAGTCCTTCGTGCGTGACGTCATTTAAGATTTGCCGTTGAGATGCCCGCGCAGAGCAAATTGCTGATCGTGACAACAATATGCCAATTTGAACTTTTTAAATCAACAATGTATTAGTTTCAACTTCTGGCCAAAGAATTGACACGCTCGCCCATTTTCATTGCTGCTTCGGGTTTTCTTGTCGTCGTTTTAGCTTGGAGGTTGTCTTCGATTTTGCTACGAGTCTTTGCCTCATAATGTAGATTTTGTGCCACCATCTTGGATTTTTCCAAAAGTTGAATGGGCTATTAACAGTGTTTTTACGCTATTTTTGATCCGTCGTTTTGGATTTTTAGCAACAGGTATATAAAGCTAACAATACGTCTATGTGCATGCTTTTATACCTTTTTTTGATTTGTGCTTGATTCACAGATTATTCCACATGCATTTTCGGTCGAATACAGATCCTTGGAAATGGTTGCTTCTTTCTATTAAAAAGACGCAATCATTTCCAAGGATCTACATTTCAGTGCTTCACCGTTATGCTATACTAACGGAGGAGCCGACGCAGCAATTAAAGTGCCAAACCTGCTGACGGCGGGTTGGTTTTACGGTTCTATTCCATTCACACCGCACGAATAAAGCTTACATGAGTATGTGGGTTGTTGCACTACATGTGGTGTCTAATGCGTGATTTTCACTGTTTTTGCACATGCCAGCAAATGGGGGAGGGGGAGGGGAGGTGGCTAGGAAGGTAGGGGAAACTGTTCCTCCATACTTAGATGAATTTGGAAAAAAAAACACGCATTTTTTTGTTTCATGCATTTCTTCTGTTTTACTTCCCTGTCTGATGCCAAAACACACCCAGAATTGTATTTTTTTTTCCCAGAATATTTCACCCAGAAAGAGAGTTATGTAAATGAACTCCCATCGGAGCATCTTGGAAATAAAGAGAATGACACAGTATAGCCGTGTCGAGATCGGAAGACCCGAGCTCGATTTCTGCGTATACATGATTTTTTTTTTCGCTTAGATCTTCGGTACTCAAAATTGCCGGTCCGTGGCAAACAACTGGCCAAACTTGAAATTATAATTTCACGTGAAATTATAAAGAATTATACAGCTGAGACTGGTAAACAACCCTAGTGTTTTTAAGTGTAGTGCAGCTAAATCCTAATTTTTTTTTTTTTTTATGTGATGGCAAATGTCGTATTTAATTCCCTCTCTCCCACTTCCCAAATCACCATCATCACATCGACCAACATTCCGGTCCATGGCACCCCGGAAAAAATACCAGTCCGCCACATGACAAAGTATGAGAACCAATGGTGTATAGCTTTTTGTTTTTATTCAACAACTTCAGTAGTAACAGAACCCACCATGATGCAATGCTCCTGTGCAATGATCCTTCAGCTCCCATGTGCTACAACAGGGTTGCAATCAATGGAGAACCTGGAAAACCTAGAAAATTCAGGGAATCTAAACCATGTTTTGAAACAGGGAATTTTCTGATTTTTCACAAAAAAACCTGGAAAACTCAGGGGGAAAAAACAAAGCCACACTTTTAGGTGTTAGGCCTAACTCGGACTATTCTTTTTGCACTCTGCCAGTCCCACAAACAAGTAAAACTGTTAAAATGCGTAAAAAAATTTTCCTTCCTAAAATTTACGGCAAATAGCCGGTAAATTAACTCAAAACTATGGAAAACCTCGAAAACTCAGGGAAATTATTTCACTATTTTGATGGGAAACCTATACAATGATATTTTATGTACTGATTTCTTACCGAAAAGATTGTTATAATAGTACGAAATACTACGTTTCGTGGTGGGGAGGGCGTTAGGGAGGGGATAAATTTATCAGATATCCAGAGCATACCATAACGGAGGCCGGGGGTTCCCTCAGTGTTCAATGCTCTGTGTTTTTTCTTTATCGAGGACTCAACCGTGATTTAGGCGAATTAAGATGTCATTACAGGGGACCTCGGTTGTAGGGTTTTGTGACGAACAAAATCTATTCGGGCACACAACATCGTGTGCAATTTTTTTTTCACCAGCTTGGTTTGGACTCCCAAAGACGTGGCGCGCATCTCATTTTAAGCATTTGCTTCGGTGTTCGTTCGATCTCAGCTAAACTCACTGACGCACAATTGGGGCTAATCGCAACTCTTTTATTCCTCCCCCTCTTCCGCTTGCGTGTGCTGCTTCTTCCCGGAGTGTTCTAATTCGTCCATTAGACAAAGGGAGGAAATGAATTCAATCGGTAACATTTCCGATTAAAACATCGGCAGCAAAAGCGAACCGATCGTGATCGCGCGCCCTTCTCCTCCCCCCCCCCCCTTTTCGCTCCCCGTTTTGTTTGTCTATCTCTACCTCTCTCTCGCTCTCTCTCCCTCTTTCCGAGACACAATAGATTTTCAAAGACTGCAAAAACCTAGCCCGATGATTCCTGCTCTCCCTTTACGTCGCCGCCAAACGCGTAGGTGGCACCTAGCTAGCGCACCTCAAAATCGGAATCGCAGAATTAGGCAGGCCTAAATTCCTTTTGTTTTACTCTGCCACAGCTATTCGCTCGTTTGTTAATTTTTTCTTTCTAGTTTTCCATTTCCAATTCTTCCATATGTATTTATTCTTCCTGGATTCTAAGAGACCATAACTGGAATCAAGTAATCAGAGGAATTAAGTATGAGGTATACCGCAGGGCTCTGTATTAGGGCCCATTCTTTTCCTGTTGTACATCAACGACATTTACAATTTTGATTTTAATAGATCTCTATTTGCTTTTGCGGATGATACTGCTCTGCTGTACAATTGTGAAGCGTACAAATGTTGGATCAACCAACTTAATCTTGATCTTTGTGACATTAGAAAATGGTTTGATAATAATCACAATGTTCTTGGTGTGAAAAAACCTCTTATGTGATTTTTTTTTCGTAAAAAAAGTGTGAACTTTGAAGATGTGAAAGTAGTTTACCACGATACGGAGATTGTGATCGAAATGATGTAATTAATTAGTTTAAAAACTGAGAAAGTTCTTTCACGTCTTTTATTACATGTGCAGGGTAAGTGTTCGCAAAACAGTGGTTGATATTTACTATGCCTTAGTCCACAGTGGTCTACAGTACGGCATATTTTGTTGGGAGAGCTTCTCTTTCACTCACTTGCTGTCTTCTTTCTATGCAAAAAAAAATTGTTAAGGTTCTGACCGTGTGCAATAGCAGACCACACTGGATGCCACTGTTTTGAGAATTGAGTATTCTTCCTTTAAGATGTATGTACCGTCATAAAATTGTTTACTTGTGCCGAATTCAAACACTATTTACGCCAAGTGGATGCCTTCATAACACTCGTGCTATATGCATGAGCAAAAGGTTATTTTCCGAAATAATGTATATAATGCTCATGTATATATACGAGGTCGACTTCGCTTCGCTCACTCTATCAGCGCATCCTGTGACTCAAATCCTCCCACCACTATAATGATGTCCCTTTCTTGCTAATCTTTTTGGAAATAAAATTCTTGAGAACACACCCTTTTAAAATATACTATAATTCGTGAGACTAGTACTCTTTCTTCAAGCATTTCATTCGAAGGTATTTCACAAGGTAGCTCGCGGACTTAACCCGTCCCAAACTTTGATTATTGCGTTTCTTCACTTTGTTACCTATTGAAAGTTGTTACTTTAGAGCCAATAGTGCGTACCAGAAAGAGGCAGCGGTTGCATATTGCCCTGTTCCTACCTCTATGGTTATTAACAAACATGCGTGGAATTGTGGGTAAACCTTCCCACATAAACGCCCACGAGTTCTGAAATGTTAAACTAAACGACAGTTTTCGAACGCCTCCCCTTTCTATCGTTCAAAACTCGACCCTGACGCTGAACCCGAGTCTACTAGCGAGGCAGTAGAGACTAGGGTCCCTGATCGAGGGAGGTTTCGTTTATCGCTTTACCTTAGGTCGACCTAACTTACGTCGATGTAGTGCTCAGAGCGCTTTAAGAACGTCCGTGCAACCACCCAACCCAACTTTCAAGCCGCTTTATCTCAAACCACCTCGCTACCTCGACGTAAATTGCTGAAGCACTTTAACAACCTACGTGTACCCACCTATAACTCATTTTATACGTCGCTGGCTTTCCTTTGGGTGAAATGAGTACGCGTAAACGTCACGAAGCTACGGCGTAACCGAAGTCGAAAGCCCATTTAGACGAGTAGGCACATTGGGATGGGAGTAGAGAAGGATTTGGTTGATAAGGGAGGAATTAGATAAACGTGGTGATACACCGACTTAGCAGAAACTACCGTGTACCCGTTGTCGCTTTAACTCACACCAACTTGACTGTCCGTGTAACCACCACCTCTCTCCTAAAGCCGACGTAAGGTAAAGCGACCTGAGATAAAGTGACGCAAGGTATAAGCGACATAAGAAACCTCCGTCTACCCTCGGTATATTATGTCGGCGTTGTGGTCGGAGGCAACTGAGCGTTAAGTCTCGACCGGATCCGGACTGGGTCAAGACTATTAGCCAAGTAAAGAACGGTAAAAAATCCCAAAATTTGTGCTCAGGGTACTTTGGAAAAGCGCTCTTCATATGACGCGATTTTGTCATGACTTTCGTAATCTTTGGCCGTGTAGTGTGCAAACATGGCAACGGTAGCGTCAAAATCACGTCATTTTTTTCACATTCGCGAGTGACGGGCTTCTGGGTTTTAGTGGCACTAACTAGTGACGACCCGCCAAACCGACCCCGAGATCGACTCGATAGGAGGAGCATGCAGAAAACAATTCTATTGAACATCCATGAGTGGAGAAGGGAGTAGGGGGCAGTTAAGATCTTACCTCCCGCTGATAACCTTTCGGCTCGGGTATTTTTCCAGAGATGAAAGTAAAGAAATAAAAAAAAAAATTGAAAGATTCTGATAAAAGAGGGGGGGGGGGCGGCATAATAGTAATAGTAATGGAAAAGACTTGTAGCGATCATAGATGAAATTCTCAATTATTTTATCGTAGAATTTGGAGGGTAAAGCGTGTTCTGATTCGGTGTTCGGAAACGATTGCTCGTAAAAGACAAAGGGTAATGAAAATGAGGAAAAAGACAGAACCTTGTGATTTCTTGTTTGTGAGCATTGTTACTGTTGTTGCTATCTGCTAAAAGAAAAACAAAACGAAGAAAAGTTTAAGACACAGGGAAAAGGTGGGTGTCTTATTATCTAGGAACCAGCTTAGTGCACGGTTTCCAACACTGGTTAGGTATGGTAGCTCATGTGCATGTACATGTACGACTTCGCTTCGCTCTCAATCAGCGCATCCTGTGACTCAAACCTTTCCCCCCCAACCACCACCAATGATCCCCCCTTTCTAATGATCACTTCTGTTATATTCTGCCATGTTTATGTTCATGCTGGCTGAAATATCAGCGCGTCCTGTGACTCATATCTCCCACCACTAATGAGCCACCTTTCTAATGATCACGTCTATTATATTCTTCCATCTTCATGTTCATGCGCTGGCGGAAGGAAATATCAACGCATCCTGTGACTCAAACTCCCCCCCCCCCCCCCCACCGCCACCAATGATCCACCCTTACTAATGATCACTTCTGTTACATTCTACCTCATTTATGTTCATGCTGGCTGAAATATCAACGCATAATGTGATTCAAATCGTCCCCTCTGCTGTGGCTATGACCCCCCTTTTCTTATGATCACCTTCACCTACCATCACTACAATTGGGAAGAAGAATGGTCATAAATGAATTCACGTTGTCAGCCATTTTCAACTTCTCTCACGTAGCTTTCCTCGCAGCCATTCAATTTTGCACTCAGTTCTCCCACTTGGTTTCCAATTATGCTATGAGATGGCACGAGCTATTAGATGATCGCCCGTATATCGTCCATTTTGACTGGCTGAAGCAGGTAACGTAGGAACACAACAGCCAATCAGAACTTGCTGTCGCTTTAGACCTCGCTTCCTTACGGTATTAATAATGTAGACACAATCAGTTTTTTTTTTTAAAGAAAATGGGCATCAGTGGATTGCTGTTTGCGTAATAACAGATTAATGAATTTTGAGACAAACTCTGATGACTTGCACGCGAAGATTCAACAACCAACGCAATTCTTTCAATCCGGGAGAGAGTTGTTCGTAAACCGCGAAAATTGGATATTTGTAATTTCAAGCGTTCACTGCAGATTTGTTAAATTCAAACTTCTTTACTTCCTCCTTAGACAATACGCAATTTACAAAAATAAACATTTAACAATCCGCACATGAATCTAGAAATTGTCCAACAAGACAGTTCGTGCATAGAGTTCTGTCCTTGTTGCGTTCTTGTTGGGAAAGACCTCCTTTCGCACCAAACCATCTTCATTATAAGGGCTCGTTCCCGCCACAAAATAAGGAAACACTTTCGGTAAAAAGGAACGCACGTGTCTCGCACGTGGAACTGTAACCAAAAACCCGGCATTCCAAAGTTGGCCAATATTTCTTTACATCGTTCGAGTAGAACACCATAATTATCCCTAATTACAGTCATTAGGTAATTACGGTCAAGTCAGCAAGCAAGAGATGACAACTTTACAAATTACATAATTTTGACACAAGCTTTGCCACGTTTGCAGTCAGTTAGTCTTTCTAGATCTTCAAATGGGAAACCCAGTCTAACCTCTCTGCACGTTCTATACTGAGCTCTGCAGACCATTCTGTTAGACATCCCAGCGCTTCGTTAATCAAAATTGGAAACGTAGTCAGCTTCTGCAAGTTTTTAGTGAGGTCTGCGTGGAGCGGATTTCTGGTGTGATGGGTTGAAGCGGTTCTAGACATGGGCGAAATTCTTAAAGCTGGGATTTTTGTGTACACCATGTTGGTCAATGTTTTTTTTTTTTATTGTTTTATTGTAGAGGAAATTTATCCGCTGTCAATTTTTTTAAAATTTTCTCCACAATGTTGCTGTGGTCATTGTTCAAGAGAATCCCCGCCCCCAGTGCACTAAAAATGGATAATATTTACACTAGCGGATGTACCACCTCAGCTATCACCACCTAATAATCACACTTTCTAAAATTGGTTTTCATGACATATTACCCTGAAGCTTGACTTTGACGCCATTAACTTGGCAAATTCATTTGGCCCCTGCCATCATTGGAGACTTCCGACTCAGTGCCTTCGGATTATGCCCTGAACCTTAACCTTGGTTTCCACTACATGAAATCCATAAACTGTATTTCCTGTTACAAGGAAGGGACTGCCTGAAGGCATAATGGGAACGGGCTAAGTAAGTAAATGAAGGCATGGTAGACAGGAAGATTTTAGACGGTACCTAGCTTCACCTGGGTTACCGGATGATTGTAACCAACGCGGGATGCTAGGTGACCTTCCTCACTTCACTGCTGTGGTAACGCAGCTTAGGCTATACGACCCTTACTGACAAAAGAGCTGGATATAATTTTGGCAGGGAAAGTTTGGCCAACCCTTTGTATATCGTACGTATGTATGTTGGCGGGCAAAAGCTATGTACAAAAACTTTGTACTTAGTTCAAACTCACATCCAACCGGACAGCCCAGGGTTTTTAAACTGTATACTATTAATTCATAGAAAGTAGCAAAACCGTTTTGTAACTACTAGGGGAATGGACGATTGTTTCAAGATTTACTCAGGCACAATTCACTCCTTACTGCACAGCTAGAGGTCTTTATACCGAGTATTACATATTAGGTACTGACCCAAGTTGTAGCTTGGTTCAGCCTTTGGTCTACAAAAAAAACCGCAAAATCTTCTACCAAAGATTGTTCGTGTTTCTCTCCAACCCAAAATTTTGGAAAACTTGAATTTTCTATCCCAAAGGTGAGGTAATCTCGGACGGGTCCCCAAAATGTGTAGCTATTCAGGGAGTGGACGATTGATTTCAAGATTTACTTGAGCACAACTCACTCCTTACTGCACGGCTAGGGGTCTGTACACAGAGTATTCCATAGTTGCAACTTGGTTCAGCCATACCAGAGTACCAGCGGTCCAACCTTGTGAGTTGCACCTCCAACACAAACTGAGGACCCTCTGTTCCTGTGCCCTTTTACACCCGCTGGAGCAGTGGATTTCCGCCAACGATTTATGTCACGTGACTGGCTGACTGCAGCGATCCGGTTCCACTGCCTCGCTGCTGGCGCTCGGCAAATTCCCGTGTTAGGGTGGCAATTGGACGGGCGCACTGCAGCTCACGTAATGACAAGGTGCATCGCGAAGTGTCGGCTTCGTGTTTGCATCTTGACATTCGTGTAAAGAGCCGGTTGCATTTCGTTTTTTCCAGCTACGAGCCCAAAAAAACTTTCGTCCGGGAAGTTACCTTTTGATAGGAGTTACTGAGCTACTGTAGTGATCAATTTCCTGTAAGTAATCAGTGGTAGTGTGCTGAAAGTGGGCATGAAGTTTTTTCCAACAACGGTTTCTGGTCCACAGAATAAAATGGCCATTCAAAAATAAAATGTTCATCTACTCCAAATTTACATGCACATATTTTTTACCACGCCTGTTAACATGGCGTGGCCGCGACTTTGGGGATGGTGATCCACTTCTTGCCTATAGGAGTGCACTACCATTGGTGTTTTGCAAAGATATCCTCGACTTGGGGCTGAGCTAAGGCATTGGAGGGGGCAGGATTGAGGCTTAATGGAGCTAGGTGCAGTGTCCCGGGATTGGGCTGTATCTTCAAAACAGTTTGGTAGATACTACTTCAACCATAGCTTTAGCTTTTGATGTGCACCCAGCCTAAGGTTCGGCGCCAGAAGGAGAGAAGGACAATTTTGCTAGGTAAATACCATCGGAAATTCATAGGTTCTTTTACATGCCGCAATCGACATGAGCACGAGTTTGCACATGAGCAAACAGTTTGGAAAATACTGCTACAACCAAAGCGGACATCAATTTATTCCAAATGTCCATGTTAACGTCGCCATTCAAAACTATCCAAAGCACCGAAAAAAGTGTAATGGGAACCGTTACGAGGTAATCAGATTTGAGTGAAAGGGAAGATAAAACAAAAACATATATGGGGGGGGGGGGGGATTGAGCCTTATTGGCGCGTCGACAGCTTGGTCATATATATAAAAATATATATGTTGGAGGAAGTAATTCTGCATCGATTCCTAAGACTGCTGTCCATGAAACAGTCACAAAAAGACACAAACAAATGCTCATTAGGATTCAGTCAAAACTATAAATAAAAAAAAAACAGGGAGTAGCGATCGGGAGGGAGGAGGAATATAATATATGGGAGTGGGAGAGCAACTACAGATGCAAACTTATTAAAAGCCTTTAAAAGACACACACAAAAATGCGCAGTAGGAGCCGCTGCAAAAAAAATCGACATGCCACATGACGTGAAACACGCATTCTGGTTCCGCGTTACGGAAATGAATGAAGAATGCTGAAATGAATGAAAGGATGCATTGATTGAAAGCGTGACCTGAAGCGAAGCCACCTAGGTCAACTGCCTCGCCCCACTCCAATTCAGACTGCAGGACTAACCTGCATTTTTAAATTACACATTTCACTGTTAAGGGGCAGCTTTATTCATTGAAGCTTTAGCATGCACGTCTTCATGACGGGCGTTACAACTAGTAATTGTCTTGTCTATTCAAAAGTAGCTTTTTCTAGCACATTACCACTTATTAAAAGAAAAATTGTTCATATTCGCTTGTTTAAACCTGGGTTCTAATAAAGGTTTTCCGGAGAATAGGTTGTATAAGAAGGGAAGTATTTGCACACACAAAATTATCTGCGTTTCCAAGAAAAATTGAGAAGAACATTTATTAATTATTCATACATGCGGCATGGCCTTCCATTTTTAATATCTACTTTTGATTATGCCGCTGCTAGAACAATAAAAAAAAAAGACGAACAAACATTTGTGAGCAAATAAAGACTGAATATGAAAATGAGATGCGACGTAACGGAACGGAAATATTTGAAACTTAACCGAGTGGAAGATAGCTTTAATTCATATTTTATAGATAGGCCTACCACTGTTAATATGCATCAATGGTCTGCCAGTAAATAAAACTCAATTGACGGTAAAATGCTATCTTTCTCCCGCATAAGTAAAAACTATTGCCACGCCTAACCTTTAGCATGCAGAGATTTTAACTGCAAACATTCTTTCGACCTGGAGAGTTTTTTCATCTCAAATGAGTAATAATTACTAGAGCCGTTAGTTTGAACTTGGTCACCGATAACAGACAGATGCAATTTGAACAAATACGGTATTGTCAGATAACTTTGTGGCTGTAAGTCAACGTTGTATTCCCATTGCAAATACCACTAGTTTAAGTACAGACATTTTCTCAATCAGTCGTTGTATCCCCAAACTGATAAAGACACTAAGAGAGGACTATAGCCAACGTTGCAAACAGCTAAACGTGGTAATAGTGAGCAGCTCAATATATGACGAAAAAATTTCACGTGCCATCGTTACCCCGGGAACTAATCCAAGGTCTTTGGACTAACTTGACACTATTGTCGCTGCTATAACTTGACACTATCGTCATTGCTAATTGACACTATCATCGCTGCTAACTTGACACTCACCGCTGATAACTTTACACTATCATCGCTGCTAACTTCATACTTTCATTGCTGCTAACCTGACATTATCATCACTGCTAACTTGACGTTATCATTCCTGCTAACTTGACACTATTATCGCTCCTAACTTGACTATCATCGCTGCAAACTTAACACTGTTATCACTGCTAACTTGACACTGTTATCACTGCTAACTTGA
>JAHWFP010221194.1:82615-92669 GCA_023313725.1 Lithobius niger
GCTGCTAACTTGACACTATCATGGCTGCTAACTTGATACTATCATCACTGCTAACTTGACACTATCATTGCTGCTAACTTGACATTATCATCGCTGCCAGCTTGACACTACCATAGTTAGCAGCGATGATAGTGTCAAGTATAGCAGTGCTGCTATAATTTGATACTATCATGCTGCTAACCTGACACTATTATCGCTGCTAGTTGACACTATCATCACTGCTAACTTGACACTGTTATCACTGCTAACTTGACATTGTTATCACTGCTAACTAGACACTATCATCGCTGCTAACTTGATACCATCATCGCTGCTAACTTGACACTAGCATCGCTGCTAACTTGACACTACCATCGCTGCTAACTTGACACTACCATCGCTGCTAACTTGACACTATCATCACTGCTAACTTGACACTGTTATCACTGCTTACTTGACATTGTTATCGCTGCTAACTTGACACTAGCATCGCTGCTAACTTGTATGTAGCCTACTGTGTATTTGCATAAGTTTAGAGGTTTGGAGTTCAGTCACCCTCCGGTTCTGCTCGGTGCTTTTTTCAGATTGAAATGCAACTTGTGATTATCGAGAAATAATAGATATTAAACTAGGCTGTTCAGGTATTATTACTGGTAAAACCCAAGAACGGTTGAATACGACATACGTAAGGTAGAACCACTAAATGCTCGGTTACAAAGAGATTTCTGGACTTCAAATTTGCACCTGTGATGACGGGAGTAATTGCCCAAGATTCCGCATTTAGTGATGTCATGGTTTGACGTCATTAGCGAGAAACCACGACAAAGATAAGCAAACGATACAGCTTTATGCAGACGACACTCTTGTGAAGCCGAGCGAATCTACTCGCAGATCAGAACTTGGGTAGGATTACAAAACATTCTGCAGTTAGTGACGCCATTCACGTGAAACCACAAAAAAATAAGTAATAGTTTTTTTTTTACGCAGACGACACACTTGAAACATGGAATTTCTTCGCAGCTTTTGTATCGAGGATTCGTCACTAAACTTTTGGCAGGCATTTTAACAACGCTATATGTAAAAACCACTGTATACTACACAGCTCCGGAAAGAGAAAACTCTTTTCAGTACGTACTGAATACTGAAAAGATCCCTGGCAAGGAGCCAGTTTACGAAGCACTTATCGTCAGTTAAAAATATCAATGAATTTATTAAAAATGAATTGTATATGAGCAACATAATTCCCCTATGCTGACTACCCCACTCGGACATCATGTTGAAGGTGATTGATCGTAAACAGTACAATCGCCCGCCCAGGTAATCATCGAAAGATATGCCCATTGTGAAAAGGAAAAAGCAGAAAGCTAAAAAGGCAGCTTAAAATATGAGCAGAGTAGCCACCAAGTGCAGGTGAAAGACGAAATCACGACGTTTCGGTTCCTGGTTCGGAACCGTTTTCAAGTGAAGGATTTAAAACCTTTCAAACAACTTAAAAATTAAAAATCAATAAAACAACAGCAGAGCAGATGGGTCATGGTTGTAAACCTTACAAGTCTTACGGATGTATTAACCTTACATTTTTAAGACTTGTACGGTTTATAGCCATGACCCGTCTGCTCTGCAGTTGTTTTATTAATTTTTAAGTTGTTTAACATGTTTTAAACCCTTCACTTGAAAACGGTTCTGAACAAGGAACCGAAACGTTGTGATTTCGTCTTTCACCTGTACTTGATGACTACTATGTTTATATTTTTCATTGTGAAAAGGCTCAAGCTCTGTGTAAAACAGTGGCTGACAGTGAACTGTGCATCATGTTCGACTAAATCCTCTGGTGTTCGTTGCAGCATGTTATCACAGTCTTCTCTAAGTTGACGCCATTCTTTTATATAGAGTCCTTGTCAAACATTTCCTGGCTACTGTTGCTACATAATTTATAAATTTATTTCCTCTTTTTTATACATGCTGTAGGCAGCAAAAACAGTATTGCTCTTAATGTTTATCGGTTGTGCCTAAATCCTCAACTGAAATTTTTAAGTCCTCTTTATTTGTTTACCCCTATTTATTAACTCAAGTTTTACTGCCAAATTTATTGGTTTGTGTATATGGAACGCAAGCATAGTGCATTAATAATTTCAGACGAGGATTAGTGAATTAATTTATTTGTTGATATCTCTTGGTTGGACGACCTGTTACTCCGTTTACATTAGATTCCACACCATCCTGACGTCGGATGCAACAAATTCTTGAGATGATGAAAAAAATACCCTGCCCACCCACCTTAATTCACCTAAATTCACAACGTATTCACTGATTATTTAAAAAAAATGCAGTTTAATTACATTTTGTAGTGTTTATACACACCACCCCTGACAGCACGATCAAAGTATACCTAAATAGGCCGTGTCAGTATGGCTCAGCGGTACGACCTAGGCCTTTGGTTTCAAAGGTTTCTGGGTTCGATTCCCAGTTCAGGCAAAAAGGCAACGTAAATAGGTTTGTATCTGTATCTGAAAGCATGTTTAGCATTGTGAGATGAACGTGCTTTCACATTTTTTTTCCAATTTTTGATGTTTTGCAGCTTTTCTGTCTTTTATTTTATTATTATTATTATTTATGGGTCTACAATTTATTACTATTAGTATTGACTATTATCCTATTACATGATTCAACAATTCAAAATTGGTTTTGAACGATACCAATTGTTGACCATATTTTGACTATATTAATTATATATTGACCATAAATTGCTTGTTTTTGCTTTACTCGTGTTTTCTTTGAGATTGATTTATATATTTCACTCCTCTTTGTATTCTGCTTTTATCTCCCTTTTCATAAATTTGTTGCGTATATATATATATTTATCGATGCATGTTTTTATTTTATTTCGATGTGTTTTGTTGTTGTTCTTTTGGCGCCCAACCTTTGATTCTGTGTGCAAAAGTGCTCTAGTTCAATTGTTTTTCTCTGTTTGCTGCTCTCAAACCACACGCGAGCATTAGCTCTTGTGGAATGAGTGTTTGCTTTTGTGCTTTTTTTGTAACCTGTAGTGGATGAATAAACTTACTTACTTACTTACTACTTACTATTTATTTATCAAAATGTATGGTAGCTGCAGTTGGATTTAATTACGTGTTTATCTGTACTGTTCCTAAGCTCCAAAACTAATTTTCACCTTATTTGTATTAGCTGTACAGTTGCCTTCTGTATTAAAATTTTGTTGCATAACCTCCTGAGATCCGAGGACTCCTTTTTTTTTGTGATAGTTGGGGCAGTCGTGGGATTCGAACTGGCATTCACTTGGCTTGGAGAAAATGATGTTAACCACTGATCTGTGCTTTTTCGCTTTACTTGGGGTCCCCGACGACCCTTCACAAAGCTCGTGCCTGGAAACACACTTTTTGCCCTGCCATGTAGCGGTACCTCTAGAAGGACCAGAAATCGGTGGCAACAATTTTCTGGCCGTGACAAGCCGTCCAGAGCATGCCCGCATTCATAGGAACGAGAGGGGTTAATTTACTTAAACATTAAGCTTTTCTCACAACGAAAAACCTAATGTTAAAAAAATAATTTATGTCCAATGAGGATAAGGTATTTTTAAATTATTTGTTTAACATTAGGTTTTTCGTTGTGAGGAAAGCTTACAGTTTAAGTAAATTAACCCCTCTCGTTCCTTGAATGCAAGCATGCTCTGGACGGCTTGTCACGGCTACTATATCCGTGCGTTTTGCATTGAAAATCTTGATTTACTCAGATTTACTCGTGCATTTCTATACACCACAGAAGGTAGGTCCCTAGGAGAGCTCACAACCCTCACCGACTCACATATCTCCTCACAGTACTGCTTGGAGAGGAGATCCGCAATTTAATTCTCCCCATAACCTGCGTGCCCAGGGTCCCATGCAATAGCCACCCGCCTCCCATTCAGAATGATCTTCAACACACTCATACAGATATCCAAAATTACTCGTTGGGCGAAATCCAAGCTCTGTATACATCCCCGCAGGCGCCTTATAACTGACTGTGAATCTGTTCGAATCACCACAGCCGCGCAAGGGAGCTCTACACACACGTCTGCTGCTACCGAAAGTGCAATCAGTTCTGCCAGACCAGCGGAAGGGGCAAAAAGGTACATACTGACTAATCTGTTTCTTCAAACTAGGAATCCAAACCCCCCCACTCCCCCTTCCAAGGACGTGCCCAAGAAGGAGGCATCACAAAAAACCTCCAGCTCCCATCCCTGCCCTCCCCCACCCCTACTGAACACCAACATCCGCCTCCCCCAACCCGCGCCATACACCAAGGAGGGACCCTCGGCCACGCAATACCGTGCAGACACCAACTCCTGAACAGATCTACCCGCAGTTCCTAGTTCCTTCAAGCAGCTGTCCTTAAGGGGAAGGTAGTCCTGCAGCAATGTCCCGACCACATCACCAGCCGGCCTGCTTAAATTCCTCAACATCAAGCTCATCAAAAGGGACTGAACCCTAAACTTCAGTGGCATTACACCCACTTCCACCTGGAGGGCCGATGCAGGCGTCTACCGCAGAGCCCCAACAATCAACTGCAGGCACACATTCACTTCTGATTGAATCCGACCGATCCTGTTCAATGGCAGGAACGGCAGGCAATAATCTAACACTGACTGTATGAACGACTTGGTGACCTGAGGTGACAGTCCAGGAAGATTATCAACAAACAGTGTCAAGACCATAAGACCTAGTTAATTATTCAATGCCATAAACCGATTCAATAGTGCAACTCAGCCTCGTAACAATCTCAACAATTGTACAATCTCGCCTGGCAACCGATTATGAGTTGACCTCCCTGGTTTTCAGGAACGATAATTTTGCTAGGCTCCGTCTTAGCCAGATGTTCCCCGTTTTGGCTCCAAAAATTCTAAATTCAAGCCCAACCTCCAGCTCATCCCAAATTACAATTCGTCACTCCTCATCAGGCGTCTGCAGCGTTTCATGCGAGCCATTAAACAACGGTCCTGAACTGAACCACTGTCTGATGTGATTCCATCCGTAGGCCTAAGGTAATTTGAGAGGAAGCCGAGTTTTGGGCTTTCTGTCCTTCTACCTACTGCCCAAGCCGTTGCAGCAACGGATGATCTCAATAAATAACTATTGTATAAACAAACACCTGTCGTAGCATCCACAAACTGCAGCGAAAACTAAAAAAAAATCGTGTGTTTTTATATGGGCGGGAACCGAACCCGTGTTTTTCGAGTCGATGTTGACTGTTTATACCGCTGCGCTACCACGAAACTAATCATGTCGCTGCCAACTAACATCGTATGCTTTAACGTCGACTTGTAAGCGGAGGATCCGGTTTCGAATCCCCGTCGCATGACGAGACGTGAACTCATTTTGTCTATACGCTCACTGCAGTCTCAGGATGCTACGACGGGTGTTCGTTGTTTATCTTCTTGCTGCAGTTTCAGTTCTCAAGCTTTTTTAACGCATTTAATTCAGTTCTCAACCTATTTGTCATGGTTTACAATTATAGGAAAATATTCAACAGCAGAATTAAAACGCTAATTGTAAAGTTGTCCTTCCGTTGCCTTTTCAAGTGTCAATCAGTATTCGTTATTGTTTCTTTTGTTGTGGTTTATAAGCAAACGTTTACAGAGATTTTCGTAGGTCGATTTTGAATTTTAGTTGGTAACTTCTTCTCTTCAAGCATTCCAATGGGCTGGGGGGGGGGGGGAAAGAGGGCGAGACTCAAAAAGTACAAGTTCCATCTTTCAAAGTAAAACGCACACTTTAACTTAAAGGACCCGAGCTGACCGTACATTACTGATTTTTTCTTCTTCTACGTTCTATTACTTTTCACGTCTCCCGTATTGATCCAAGCGTTATTGAACTACCACCATAGTACTATAACATGTAAAAGCAAAAGTATAATCTCCTTACACAGAAGATAAAAATAAAGAAAGAAGAATAGACGATACGAAATTAGAAAACTGACCAGACCAGTGACGGACGGTTGGTCTGGTGCCCTCAGCCCCTCCCGTTAAGGGGCCACCTGGAGCCCATTGAAACCCCATTTTCTGTGGACGTGTGCGCTTTCTAGATAATTCGACGCGGATCGGCCCCTCCAAGTCCACAGACCTTGTCCACGAAGTAATAGAAATCGACAAAATAATATCCGGCGAACATGGGACGAAATCTTGCGGCCGTTCGATGAAGCTTTGCTAGGATTTAATCTTAGTTGGGTGTGTCTAGGGAGAGGGATCAGAGAAGGAGAGTCCATTTGGATGGATGGGTGGACCGGATGGGAAACCCAACATACACGAGAAAAACTCTACCCACAACACTATACGCCGCCGGCCCGCCCGCGCGGGGGCGGTGGGGTGGAAGGAAGGGATGGTTATATAGCCAACTGAAAAAAGGATTGATAAAAAAAAAAATGTAGTAGAAGTTAGGCTAAGGGATTATTATGATTGTGAGGAACATAGTTATTGCGTAACAACGCTTCTTTGGTTACAGCTAAGATAAGGATTTGTTCCTGACGAAACTATCTTCCCGGAACGATATTTCCCCAAAACAATACGTATTACGAATTTCCGCTAAGCTATTTCGCCGTTTAAAGTCGTGATATCAAACGCCAATAAACTGCCTGAGACTTCTTCCTGGCGAAACTACCTTTCCGGTACAGAGATTTCTTCCTGACGAAACGATTTTACTGGATATTTCCCCAAAGCAATACTTATTAAGAATTTCCGCTAAGCTATCTCGACGTTTAAAGTCGTGATATCAAACGCCAATAAAGAGAGATTTCTTCTTAACGAAACTATGATCCCGGTACGATATCTCCCCAAAACAATACTGGTTAAGCATTTCCGGTAAGCTATTTCGCCTTTTAAAGGTTTAATATCAAACGCCAATAAATTTGTCATGTTAAATTCACTGAATCGTAGTTCTAAAGTTGAAAAATTGCTTACTGCACAATTGTTAAGTAGCCCATTTCATTTAACGTTTGAAGTCTTCGGCGGTGGATTAACTTGGTAAAACAACGTAGCATTTGATATCATGAGTTCAAACGGCAAAAAGGCTTAACGGGGATCCTAAAAAAAATTGTTTTGGGGAGATATCAAATATTTTTTTTATCGTTTTTCCCATTTATAAGGGCCAATATTTTTTTCTCCGAAATTACATGCTTAAATGTACAGCAGCAGAGGTGTCAGTAAGTTACATATGTTGTAGTGTTCGTGGGGATTTTCACCGCCCTTACGTTATTGTTATCAATGGGCAAAGCAACAATTTTTCGTTTCGTGCTTCTGTTGTCGCGTCCTGCTGTATAAGTACGTACTTTATGCTCATTGGTGGAGAGTTGCTTGTTCCCAGGGTGTGTGCCTTGTAATGAACACTAAATATTTTGCTTGGCGATATCCACAGAATTCTTTGTTATTAACCAATGGGCAAAGCAGCAAATTTTCGTTTCGTGGTTTTGTTGTCGCGTGTAAGTACGTACTCCATGCTCATTTTTTTTAAACCAAACATGATGGCAAGTTGCTGGTTCCCTGGATGTGTGGCTATGTAATGTCAAGGAAAATTGGAAATAAGCCAACAGCGAAAACTATTTCCATTTTTTCTTAATATTATTTCCAGAGATTTATGTCTATTTATTTGCTATGTAATATCCACTAAATATCTTGCGTACGACATTGTTTTGGGTTTTAAAAAGCTTTCAGTAAAAGTTGTTATCTAGACCAACGCTAGTGTGCCGCGCCAAGTTAGGCAACAAACATCACATCAATTCAATTGTCGAGGAGGTAAAGCATTGTAGCGCGACGCCATGACCGTAAGTGTCTTATATCCTGAAGCATAGATGGGCACATTTCAGGTACTTGGGGAAAAATAATAATGCAGTGTAAAAGCTTAAATTGTGGTACAATTAAGAGCAATGGCCCACCTGACAAAAATTAACTCGTGAAGGAATGTCACCTAAGCAGCTTTCAATGCAAAATCTTGCCCTCAATAAGGTTGAAATGTGTTGCCATTTTAATTTCCATAGGGTGATTTTTCATCGAAACCGAGATAACGGGAAGGCTTTCAACTATGAAATTGGCGAATGGCTGCAGTACGATACGAACTGCGTACCTCTTCTGGTTTACCACCTGGGGGTGTAACGGAAATAGCGTGGGAGGGCACGTAAGGACGAAAGTATTGCTATAACCATTGGTAGTATTGTCAGCATCGGCTCTCATTATATGGCCAAAGTTCGGACTATGACAAAATGGAGACATGCGTACGTAGACACACGCTAATGAGTCGTCAGAAATCTAAACAACGTTACCAAAGAAATTGTGTCTACGTCCAATTCACGAAAAACTAACAAAATGTCAAAATAAAGCCCAAAACTGGTCAAGACTGATTCAGCCTCACAAAGGAGTGATATATGAACTAAATAAAAAAATTAAAACAAAAATTAAAACAAAACCAAAAACTGATAAGTTGAGAATGGTTCGGACTTTCAAAGTAGTGATACGAACTTAAAATAGTGGAAAAATGGCGACTCAAGCTATAGTTGACGTGGCACATTATTACAAATCTGCAGGCTAGTTGAGTTGAGTCTAATACACAATTTAAAAAAAAAAGAAGTGATATCATATCAAAAATCAAAACTGGTAAAAGGGACCCCAAAACATTCGCCAACTTAATCGCACCGAATAATACTTTGAACATTCAATGAAAACTTGAACATTGCTACCGAAAGAAGCTTAACACTTTCACGCCTAACCTTTTTATTTTGAACTAGCATTACAGCCTGACCGATTTTAATATTTACCAAAAATATCATTTCAAGCCGTGCAGTGGAGCTCAAGAATTTAAAATATAGTCACTTCTCTCAGAAAAGCATGCTTTAAATGGTGATGCATTCAAGACATTTTTTATACAAATTAGTACTGGCACAGTAAGCAGCGAAACAATGTTGAAGAACTTACAAAAACGCAAAAGTTCAACATTGTTGGCCGCCATTTTGTATTCAGCTAAGCAAGGCACCTATACCACTTCCACCAACAAACACCATTTCATACAGCTTAGACTAGTCAGTGCTGCCATCTAACGACTGATATGTGCACTTAAAACGTTGCCTAACAACACTGCGTGAAGATCAATGGACGTTCTGGTACGTTGATTTTAGGATGCACCCACAAACATACAGGACGTGCTGGTACGTCCATAGGCAGCTGTGCAAAAGTTCAGAGGACGTACTAGTACGTCCATAGGTGTTAAAGTGTTAACCAACCAGAATGCCAATACAAATGGCGGGGGGGGGGGGGGTTGTCCTACTACTGAGACGAAAATCTCGAACGTTGCAGTGAACCTCTGAGGTCAAAGCAGTTTCCTCGACTTAGACCAGGTTCCATTTCATCAGGCTCACGACTTGACAACCAACAATTTATCTACTTCGGTTCATCCCCTTCCAATTTTATTTTTCTGACTCATCGCCTTGGTTGAGTTAAGGAGCCCTATTTCCTTCTCACCTCGAACTGTGTCTATTAGATTACGACAACCCTTTCAACCCGCAGCTAGGCAAACGGGGCTGAATGGCCGAAACCCGTTAGGAGCACGGTGAGTTCAGATTCGAGTTGAGTTTCATTGAAAGTTTACCCCCCTCTTAAACCCCCCCCCCCCATTTTAGTTAACACACACTGCTTTTCGTGCGGAAAGGCTTCGCTTTCCTCCTAACTTTGTAATTCCTCTTGCTCTTTACCCCCCCCCCCCCCCTTCTCTCCAAGCCCTCACCTTCCACCCGTAGGCCCAACATCCTACAACCCTCCTCAATCCTGTCAGATGGTGAGAGTTCCATCACCGGCCTGTAGCACGTACAGGAAGTAGGTTGCCTGCAGCACTTCCTGTTGGCCAGTTCGTGGCGTCAAACAACTGCAGATTGTCTGCCTCAGAGCGCACAATTGATCGGTGGTCGCTGTTCAAATAGTTAATATTGCGGCCTTGTAAGGGAAGTTGGCCCCGGCTGCTCCCTTTTCTGGCGCGGCAGCAACACCATGGGCGTTTGGGGGCGACGTGAGTTGGGAAGGTGGTTTAGTGGAAACCGACAGCCT
>JAHWFP010221194.1:93069-106134 GCA_023313725.1 Lithobius niger
TCTTGTGAAGTTTCGCATTTTGTCTTTTAATGCTTTAGAATTTTTGATTATCTTTCGTACATTATGGTAGAGGATAACCAATAATGCTCTCTGCTGCGAATATGCTGTCATGTTACTAAGTCGGAAAAAAAACTTTCAACCTAAAGCAAAGCAGGAAATGCATCATACTAACACTGGACTTGCCTAATGATTTATCAAGCCAATTTTGTAAATCCAAGAACTTTCTTTAAAGCTACCTTTATACTAATTTTACAGATTTTAAGGTAACTGATGGCAACCAATAATCCTCATTACTTTGTATGTTCTGTCATGTTACCAAACCGAAAAATAAACTTTTCAACATAAAGCAAAGCAGGAAACGTACACCATACTACCACTGGATCATAACATAATAGGAGGATTTACAGTTTTTTGTCAAAATGTATTTACTGCTTTCCTATTCTTAAGGACGAAAGCTAGCCACCGGGTAGTAAGGGTCTAATGCTTACCAGCCTCTTACTGACAAAATTTTACACCTAGACCCTGACTGTCAAAGCTTGTCCGTGTTCCTTGTAGGTTTTGACTTTTAGACCCTTACTCTTAACATTTAACGTTTCCGTTTTTTGTTTATTAATACCTGTTACTTTTAGAATTGTACCTAAACTATAAAACAGTACAGCTGATGGTAGGCTACTGCCTGCACCGAGAAGAATGCACTATACACCCACTTTAGAGTTTGAGTACAACTTCCTTTTTTATTTTTCTTTCACATGTTTTATTTTTTTTTATTGAAGGAAATCAGGCTATAATAAGCATAATTTCAAAATGGCTGACTCATTACAAGATGGCGTGGATTACAGATTACTAGTTACGATGGCACGTTCACTGTTTGACGCGGTATCAACTGTATCGTCTCCGACCTAAATTTGAACGAAATGGGACAATACACATAATTTCAAAATGGATCCCCAATTTCAAGACGATGGCCATTAGATATTACTACTGACTATGGCATATTCACTGTTTCACTTGGTATCAACTATTTCGTCTCTGTTCTAAATTTGAAGGAAATCTAACGATAATAAGCATAATTATTTCAAAATGGCCCTGATTTCAAGATGGCGACCATTACAGTGTAAATGCAACTATGGTGCATTCATTGTTTCATTTGATATCAACTAATAGCTACTTCGTCATGTGCAAAATCCAAAAGAAATCGGAATTTCCCAGTGGCAGTTATTATTCATCTGGAGATTGAAGGATCCATCTACACCTAACAGTGAGGTTATTATGCACGCTACGGTGTAAGGTCCGAATCTGCACTGAATGTGAGGCGTCTTTCCTGCTCGGAACATTTATTTGGAAGAAAATAGTAGCGAGCAACCCTACCCCCCCAAAAAAAAAATACCGCTATTTTTTCATCTGTTTCCTTATGTGGACAAAAAAGTAGGAGCGGTGACCCCCCCCCCCCCGAAAAAAACTATTTTGTCGTCTATTTCCTTATTTGGAAAAATAATGTAGGAGCGGTGTGTAATTCCCTTCCTTCCCCCTATCCCCTGCCTCCCCCCCCCCAAAAAAAAAAATCCGGTTTCGTGAGCTATTTCCTTATTTGGAAATGAATAGTTGGATCAGTGTATTCCCCTCCCCCACCAAAAAAAAAAGAAAGAGAAAAAAAAACCTACGTTCTCATCTGTTTCCGTATTTGAAAAAAAAAAGCAGGAAGGAAAAATTCCCCCTGCCCCCCCCAAAACCCCCACACACAAAAAAATGGCCTGTTTCGTCAAATACTTCCTTACTTGGAAAAAAAATAAGAAAGGAACAACCAAAAACACTGCAGTACACGTGAATATTGAGGACTCCGTCTCTCCAATTCCATGTTTAATATTAACGCTGGCGATTAGTATCAACCAAAAGCTGACGACCCAGTTTGGGTTCGTACTCCCTAAAAAAAAAAGAACAACACCTAATAACTTGCTCGTCTATGTGCAAAATCTGAAAGAAATAGGAATTTTCCCCGTGACAGACGTAGGTAAGAAAGAGTATATTCATCTGGAGATAGGACTCCTATCTACACCGAACAGTGGTACCAATTATTCATGCAATGGTGTAGGATTCGTATCTACACTGAATGTGAGCCACCATTCCTACGCGAAACGTTAGGTATTGCCCCTGCACAGAACGCTACCTTAGTACGAATATGCGTTAACATTTAACAAGTAGGAATCGTGAGTGTACCGAACAGTATTCAGGAATCCAGCAGGAATGTTATCTACACTGACATAAGGGAGCGTTCACGAATTACGGAACAGTTTTTTTTTTCTTTAGCAATTTCGACCCCCGTTCCCCTTTGTAACACCAGTGTGTCACTTGGCTTGACCCTTTCCACCTGAAAATACGTAACATTTTCTAACACCCCCCCCCCCCCGGTTCCCCTGCCCTCCAGTTGAATAGGTTTTTTTTTTATTGAATTCGTTTTTATGAGCAGTCGTAATACCTAGGGGTGAAATAGTTTAACTAAAAGAATGTAGATAAAAATGTAGCACACAATTAGTGTGTTACCTATAACTTCATCATACTCCCCCTCCCCCCATCGTAACAGATGGTAACACATTTGCTAAACTCCTCCTCCAGGCGTTACGTAATTTGTGAACGCTCACTATTGTAGGTTGGGAGAACTTCGTTACAGTAGGGAGAATTTGTTTTTTAATCAGCAAAAAAAGCATTGTTTCAGTTAGCACGTGATGGCTTTTTTCTAAATAACTACTTCAGTTAAACTAAAATAACCTTGAAAAGGCACATGTTCACATAGGAAGCTATGATTTGAGCCTATTCCCATGATTTTTGGTGGTGTAGTTTGACCTGTAGAGAGGACAGACGAAAGCATCCCCAGAACAACAACAACAACAAGCAGAACAAGAAGTTGTCTATTTGGCCCCGCTCTGGATCTCGGCTTTGGCTGGACCGAATTTCACAATTTTTGGACTGTAGAGAGGCCTTGACTAGTCGAGGCTGGATGCCAAATTTGGTTTTAAAATGTTCACTTTTGACGGAGTTATAAGCTCTCAAAGTTGAGAGTTTAACACAGAGACCCTAGGCTGACCCTTACTAACACTGGCTATCGCCAGTGTTAATAACTGAGTTCGTAGTTTTTTTTTTTTTTTTTTGTCTTTTTGTGAGTCCGCAGTCAGAATCTCGATAATCTTTGTTCTATTGAAGTCCGTATATGCGGGAATTTCGGCGGCTTGAGCGACTGCTAACGGTGGTGTTTAATTTGTGAGAACCTTCAACAATAATTAGCAGATGTAGTGACGTCACAGTATTTTCACGCAAATGGGAAATCACAACAATGATCTATAAAGCCGGACAAATATCGGGGGCTGCTCTAGTACGGTTAAAGAAGTTATTACTGACTTTCGGATTTTGTTTGCTGCATTTCGAGAGCAATAGGATAATCCTGGGTTGGATTTATGTCGGGACGGTTAGGGTTAGAGTTAAGTTCGAAATGAAAATGGCCGAAATAGTCCTATTTTTGGTGGGCATTGTACTTGGAGGAAGGTAGGATGGGAATAAGTATGGAATGACGAGGAACAAGCCTGAAAAGAATGGGTTTACAATTGGTTTACATCTCAGATTTGGCGGGTTAAATTCGATAGTGTACGTGTATAAGTGCTAATCGGAATACTAAATTTTGTTGACGGGCGCTGAAGCATTGCTTGGAGATGGTGCAGATGACGTCACGGTAAGGTTTGGGGTCTTCTTTTTTAAAATAAGTCAGAAAATCTGCGCGTCGAAACCGACGTCACTACAAAGTTTCTACACGTGTGGTACATTAGTTAGAAGGTGAATGAAATGAAGAGCGTTGCATGTTGTGCAATATATTTTGAGTGGTGATAACGTAAGCTTGAGGGCATGACGTAAGCTTTCGTGGCAACCTCAAATACGATTTTCAAGTATACATGTAACTCAAAAACTACATTATGTGTAATTCACGTCAAACTCCATTATGCTTCCATTATAGTGATCTACTTTAATTCTCCATACCATCAAGTCTAACTTTTTCATCCACAGCCAGTCAACCAAAACTCGGCTAAAACTTTGGCACGACTTGTTTTTTTCTTTTCTTCCACTCGGAATTCAGAAACCGGTAAAACTTATATGAAAGACAGGTGACGTGTCTGCGTAAACTTTGGCTTTACCACACAATATGCATGTGATGCTGTACATGGGATTTTGAAATCTTACAGTAGAAATCTTGGCTTTTTAAAAAAAAATCTCTTCGAGTGGGTTCAAAAGCTAACCAATCAATCATAGTATTATAGGTTTAAACTGCCTTTAGGCATCAGTAAGCTACAAAGTCAAACAGATGGTAGGTTACTCAGCCCACAAATCAGCTAAGGAATAAACTTGAAGCAAAAATAAAGCACAACAATTACTATTTCCGAAAAATAAGTTCCAAACGGTTTATAATAATAATAATAACAATAATAAAAAGGTTTATCCACTCATAGGTAGAAAGGAGCTTGAAGGGCGCAACCACTTACACAAGTCCTAGTCGTTAAAAACATGTAGAAAACCGAAAGAGAAATATCGTTTGGGTGAATCGAGGACAAATTCAGGTCTCTTCAGGAACCCCCTTAGAGGAAGTCTCTCCAACAAATTGGAAAAAGTTTATTTCGACTGAAGCCGTTAAGACGTATAGCTACAATTTTAAACGCGTCAGTACCAACAACAAAGGTGTTAACCGTGGGAAAGCCTATTTTAATTAGATACGCTGAATGGACGAGCCTTCGAAAAACGTTCGAAAAAGTTGTGAGTTGTCTGACTGAGAAAAATGGGGAAAAAAACTGCTCCCTCCTCCTCATTCAAATCTTCCCGAAGACCCCAACTTAACCTGTTTGTGGTCCATAGGCCACAACTATGAAAGAGTGAACAATGTCTTTGCCAAGCTGGAGCTTGAAACAAGGAAACTCACTTAGAGGCAAAGTGGTTAGTACGATGGGTGTATGAAGTGTATTGAATTCAGAGTTGAGGGATTCACGTACGATGTGAATTTTATTGGAAATAAGCTGTCATAAAATAGTGTAATGAAGGCGGCTGTTAGAACTATGAAATGAAAACAGATGCTGTACTTCTATGCGACTGGAGATTTTCAGACAACATTTTCGCGTTGCCCTATGGATATTGATCACACATGTTGAAGTAGCAAGTGTGTTGAATAAAATAACAACAAAATTATAATAAGAATAAGTATTAGTAAAAATGTATGCCCGACATCGGAAGTAGATCAACGCCATCTTGGATGACTTCACATCCGGTCTGATGCATTATGGATATAAAAATGGCAATATTTATCTGTGACGTTTATCCAAGATGGCGTCATCTGTTGTGCTCACGCTAAAAAAGGGTCCCTTCAATGGGACTGTATCGATTTCCATTAACCCGAAAATGGCGACCTTCTATATGATTCACCCCTAAATGGCGTCAGCCACATGGAGACGTCCATTCTGTCCCTGTATAGTGTACAGAAGCTTCAGTTTGTAACGTCTATTTATATATAACGTGCTCTGTGCCAGTAGTCTCATAAATCGGGTTCCATTAATTGTTTACAGTAGATAACACTTTTTTTTTTTTACTAATATTTATATCACATTGCACCTTTACTGGAAGATACCATAAGCAGCATACCGTACCGTCCACCAAGATGGTCGAGCAGAAACGACGCTAGAATCACTTTACAGGGGAGGCGACAGTGGGGCAGCAATTTTAGCCAGGGGGGCGAACCCGAAAATTCAACTTTGCGGTCCCTCCTTCCACCCCCTAAAAAATTAGAAGTAACACTCTTGCAATAAGTACTGTCTCGTACCCTACGTCTTAACTGTTTCCTAATTCACATTTTGCGAAAATTTTTAAATCCAGCTAAAAAAAAGATACTGATTTCACTACTCTCACAGTAACAACTCGGCCCTGTTGATGTGACTTCACGTCCTTCCTGTCGCTCTGTAAGAAACTAACGTAGTTTTCTCAACAAATAACCAGAATTGCTTCGTTTATACATTTGATTTTGATCTGATGGGTTGGAGGAGGGGGGGCGCCAATGGGGAGGACAACAATTTGGGGGGGGGGGCGCCCCCTCTCCCCCACCCCTTAGCGTCGTCCCTGTGGTCGAGATGGTATGCTTCATGTTAATAGGTAATATGTTCATACTCCAAATCTCTAACCTATTGGACGATCTGCAGTAAAAATACTTTCTCTAGTCAACTGATGGTATTGGTTACCAGCGACTCTCAACGTTTAAATGTGATGTAAATCATAGTTAAAAGTTTTTCATTTGGCTAACAAGTCCCTTACGACAAACAGTTTAAAGGCTGAAGACTTTTGGTACCCCGACTCAACAGTTAGGAGCATTAATGTAATTTAGGTTTAGCAGCTTAACAGGAAGATCGCGTAGGGATTCCCAACAATTCACCAATTTTGATAGCCCTGTGGCTTGCTAAATTGAATAACTAATTTTGCATTTAAAACCTAGTTAGACCCGGTTGGATCTCTTTTAAAAGATGATAAGATGGCCCTGTGACAAGGCCTAGTACGCTCGCAACACAAAAACACAGCAAAAAAAATTATTTCATTTCCGTTTAATTAAATCGATTTGCTGTGTTCTTGTGTTGCAAGAGTACTTGGCCTTGTCAGTGGACCATCTTATCATCTTTTATAGAAGTCGTTGGTCGCTTTTTACTACCTGTAGCTTTTTTCATACGCTTTCCGGCAAGAAAAAGTATTTGCTTCCAACTCTGGTTACCACATCCTATTAACGCTGCTCTGGCCTCACGATTCTAGCCAAACAGTTGATGCCAACACAGTTTTTTTGATTGGGAGGAAACCATTGCTTGGGTACTCTCGGCGGCGTACCCACGCCAGTAGTATTTTACTGTATATCTGATGGGAGGGGAATTGAGGCTGAATGGCACGTCGACCGTTAGGTCATTAGTGCTAACCTCAGTCACAGTGAAGTGGTCCGGGTTACGACTGCGTCATACCTTACAGAGATGTTAAACAAACCCCAAATCTGGATCTTATAATATATCTTTACCTCCTGCAAAAATTCAATAATCCCGGACTGGAGGGCAGACTTTATCACCCAACTGACACACTGCAGCGACTGCAGCGACTCTAGACTTTACATTTTGTAAGACAGAATCAAGAGGGGACCCTCCTGTTCCCAACTTTGTGATTTAATAACCTTGCGGCCTTTGTAACAATACCATGTTGTATCAAATTGTATATATGCTTTGCCTTTCGGTCTCATGCCAACGGCCGGAGGCATGGCAACGGACTTGGAATGGTCACAACTGTTGCAGACGCCATTCTGGCTGCACACTTTCTTTAGGACTCCTTTTCGAGGCTTAGCAATTAGAATTTAATTCCGAACTTTCGCAATTCTCAATTGATCCGAAGTCATGTCTTTGACAGTCTTCCGTGCACCAAGCTTAGGCCAGCCCTTACCATCTCTAAATTAAACTGAACAGCGTTCAGACTCCCGACTCCATCGTCATGGTTTGATTAGGTTTAAGAGGGGATTCCAGCGTTTAGGGTTGGGTCCTCTACATCGTAATATAGCTCAGGGGTGAAAACCTGAAGTACTCCGTGTCTTGAACGGCCAATTGTAGACATTGTAGTGGGTACTGTCTAATCGGTTCGCGCTGTACTGCTAGTTAAAATCCTAGGCCGGCTCGGACTGATCCTAGTGCCAGGGTGCAATGGCACATGGACCCTCTCGCAGATATGTAAGGGGGCCCTTCTAGTTTGTATAGTTACAAGTCAAATTTGTGTTGAATTGTTTTTTTGTATGGACTCCTTGAATCCACGGAGATGGACGATTCAGGTATTCATCCCAACATATTTATTAACACTTCGAAGGCCTTGGTTTAGCTAGATTAGCTTACCCACGTACACCTCCATACGTCATTTCACACCACAATACAACAAGAAGTCAGAGTAACAGATCGTGCTCCTATACTAAGCCACAACAATTTTAGTTATACTATCAATACGTGCGCAACATTTTTTTCGGTGAAATTTCCTGTTTTGGTCTTAAAATTTGGATCCTCCCCTGATTTGGTCGTCTCGTAGACGCGGAGTTTGGTATTAAATTCTATCCCCTCATCATTTCATCACTGTCGACTAGGTTCACACAATTACAATTTCTAACCCCTTCCCTTTCCGGTCCCGGATATTGTGTTTGGGGCCTCTAAAACGTCGTAGCACTTGGGTCCCAGGGGTGCCAGTCCGGGCCTGATCTTAGGACAGTGAGTGGTATAGAAAACACGGTACATGGATGACAGTCCACACCTAACGGATACACTACAGGGACCATTAACGTAACCGTCATTGTATTGTTCTCACCATGGTAGGGGGATGTATACAGAGACATACAACGCAAGTAGAAGAAAAATGGTAAAACCCAGCTAATGGCACTACCCATTGTGGGAGAGGTGAGTCACCCCGTAACCCTTTTCAATATGCCGAAAAAAGAAATTGCCAATTTCATTATTTGTTGCACTATATTTCTTTTGTCTTGGTTATTTTCCGAGGTTATATGCCCGAACAGGCATAGACTAGCGAAAGCGGTCAAAGATTACGTATAGGTCAGCTAAAGCCCATGAGGATCAGACCAGCGTTTGCCCCTAACCGGAGGTTGGATGGTGATCGCTATCGACTAGGTCACCGGCCGGTCAGCTCTTGAGTTGGCTCAATTTTCCCTCGAGTTGGCTCAATGTTCAGTCAGGCCTGCATGAACACAAATTCACTGTGCATGTGTGAGCGTAATTTTCCGTGATCGTATATATAGCGTTTTGAAATGAGCATACGGGAAGCGGGAATGATATTGGTTGTGCTCGGATCCTATCATGAATCGTCCACCTACTCGGAAAGGTAACTTGGCCTAAATTGTGACCCTGTACTTCGGAGATCCAAAGTTAAAAGTTACTTTTGGACAACAAACAAACAAAAAAATCTTGTATGTTTGTAACGTTGTGGGGCTTCACTGCAGTACACCTGAAAAGAGAAACACATGCAATTTTAAAAAAATTAATTAAAGAAAGATGTCATGAAGAGAATTAAAACTTATTTGTGACAACAACACATTACATTAATAAAAAAAATAACCTACATTTCTTACACAACGTAACAGACATAACTTCCTCCACAACAATTTTAAATATAACCCATAACCGCCTAGATACAAACGTATGCCTTCAACGTATAACAGCGAAAACTAACGCCCGTACCACAGCTTCCCACATAAGTATAGTGCTCAAGCAATTACATGGGCAAGTAGTATTTGAACTGCAAGTAATGACTTGAGTAATGGTCGTACCACTGCTATCAAACTTGAGCATTATTTGGTCAAGTAACAGTCCTAAGTAGTGTTTGTGGTTTATCGTGTAACCACACCTGGAAACGGTGGCTGTGAGCCTCCGTAGTTCAGCTGCCAGAACGCCCCAACAAAAAATGCAACCGCACGCGTTTGTTAATTTTTTCCCGGAGCACAGACCCAAAAGGGTCACCCGCTACACATAGATACCTAGACAAAATTATCAATTCATCATAGCATAAGAAAATCATAACAATCGTTAGCATAATAATAATAATAAACTGATACGATATCCCCACGCTGGTCTAGCTGGTTCCCGTATGCGTGGGTGAAATACTTTACTAGGCATCATGAAATGAAAACGGTCCGACCACGTCCCCCCCCCCAACCCCCCCGCGCGCCCCGGCGCCCCCCCCCCCCCCCCCCCCCCCCCATTGTGTTGTCTGAATGCTCCCCATCCCTCCCCCCCTCCCTTGGAATCCCCGGTGTTTCGTTTTGTTAGGGTAGTAAATAGCGTTTTCAATGGAGGGTGCCACTATTATTGTCAGTGTGGCTGAATTTCCGATTTTTCCGCTTTGATACCAAGCGTGATATTAACGCGAAGGTGATTGTTACTCAACCAACTTCAGCTCGGCTGTAATAGTCAGCATTATTGAAGCAATATTTCGTTCGTTACAGATTGTCACAAGGCACATCCGTTCGCATTGTCAGCCGCTTGCCCCCTTCCATTGCTACCCCCTTTATTTAATTTGAGCCGTTTTTATTGGCCGTTTCCTGATTGTTTAGTTTATTTCAGCATTTTCATAGGTTGTCATAAACTCTGATGTGGTCTGATCTCTGATATGATCTGATCTCAAAAGATGCATCCTAACAAGTGAAATATATTAGGAAATAATTCTCCAATAAAAAATAAAAACAGAAACCACGAGATTGTTGTTTATCAGCAACATTGATGTTTGCCCACCAAGTTTCAAGTAGATTATACTATTGGTCATGCTGTAAAGCTCAAAGTACCATTTTTGTTTGCCCACGCAACGTTATTTGCCAGTAACACCGACTTACGAGGCTGGTGCCCGAACTGCCGGAAGGAGCTTTTTATTTCCACTAATTTCCTTTTTGAAAAAATCAACAGACTACAGTTCAGATTTCGCATACCTGCACACGACAGTGAGTTCTGACTGGTGGGGGTTTTGGATGCCCTGTCATTCTGCTCAGGAACCATCTCCACGGTAGTGATAATATAGGAGAAGAATTCTCTTTGAGTGGAAAGGAAAGGAAGGTGTTGTGGGGAATAGTTAAGAACTTCAAACTCGGTATCTACGCATCTCATCCCCGAGAGCATTCTATAGCCTAACCCGGTATCGTGTTCCATTCTGAATCCTCCTCAGTCAGAACTGCCGAAAAATAACTGTTGTATGTAGGTATGCGTAATGAGAACTGTATAGTCTGTTGACGTTTTCAAAAAAGAAATCGGTAAAAATAAACGGCTTCTCCGGCAGTTCGGGACGAAAAGTACAGACACTAGACTCTTAAGTGTTACTGGCAAATAACGTTGTGATGGGCAAACGAAAAAATTATTTTGGCCGTTAGAGCACGACCACTAATATAATCGACTTGTAACTTCGTGGTTAGATGCATCCCGTTTTCCTGGGATGTTCTAGTGAATCCCCCAACCAGAGTGACCCCTTAGGTCAGCGCTATAGGAAATAACGTTGCTTGGATCTCTGCCCCGAAGTTGGCTTCTCCTTGTGCAGTCGACAAAACAGACAAAATGAAAAGTGCTTCGATCATTGCAAAAATCAGCATGCATGCTGGGGTAAGTGGCACAAGTACAGCAACGAAGTTTCAGCCATATATCTTTTCTATACGCAAAGTTTATTGCCACCATCGGCAACAACGGTTACTTAAGTCTACCCATGACAGGACTTGACCATTTACTCAGATCCAGGCATTACTTAGCTTTCAGGTAGGGGTTTTGATACAGCAGTGGTAGGAGACGATAACTTAAGTCATTGCCTAAGCAAAGGAAATGAATTCATTGCTCAAGTAACAGATAGTGGTACCAAACTACTACTTAAAGAAGCAACTCCGACTTAAGTCTTTGCTTAAGTACTCCTAAAACACAGCTGTGGTACGGGAGTAAGTCCCAGCGTGAGCTTTGTGAGGGGTCCCCGGGGACCCCGAGCAAAGCGGGCATTCACAGCCCAGTGGTCAGCGTCGTCGGCTCCAAGCCAAGAGAATGCCGGTTCGAATCCGAGAACCGACCCGAGTATTAAAAAAAGGGTCTAGAACGTTCTTTCAGGCGGTTATGGTTTATTGGTCGCAATCAATTGTTTTCTCAACCCTCAGCTAATTGTATACATTTCCGTCCCAATACAATGACACTATTTGCATACAATTCAATCCAAAAACCTATGTTAAAACACAATTATTACTTGCATGCATTACAGTAGATTTCGCAAGCATACAACAAATTAATTTTCTTCAATTCACGCTGTGTAAATTAATTTTTTATTCATGTCATTTATTGCCTTTATTTGATATAATTTGGACATTAGTTTTTTTTTTTTATTTTCGTTACAAAGTTGTAATGTTGTAAATGGAAACATGATTTTCCTTTTTCCATTTATTGTCAATTGAAAAGCCAAAGAATTAAATTTTTCTTACAATTGAAAATCTTTGAAATATAATTATGCTACCGTGTAAAGCTTTCAGTTCCCGAGCATGAATCGCAATCACGCTTTTTAATATATATTTATATTACTTGAACTAAGAAACTGTAGGCTAGTAAACAAAAAATTGTGAAGAATTTCCATGCCTACGTTCCTTTAACTCAAACTTGAATTTATCATTCCTAAATTAATTTGTAGCGTCGATGCCTGGTGTGTCACGGAAAATACCTATCAACTATCTGGCGAAGTTTCGTCGAAAAATATTGAACAGGAACGGGGACATTAATTTTTTTGTTTTGCTAAATTTTGCTGGAAAGAGAACGTCAACCACCAAGTGTGATACAATTTAAAAGATTAAAAACACTGAAACAACAAGGACAACCTCAAGGTGCCCCACAAGATGTAGCATCTTGGATGACGCCACACGTTATTAAATTATGTTACTTTTTTTCGCCTTGTTTTTGTATCTTAGGGGTTTGCAATGTAATGTAATCTTTTTTTTTTAGGTGAACAAGAAAACATTGCCGAAAATTAAATTTGCTTCATGTATATGACTGTTGCTGACCCTCTGCTCGATCAGGTAACACATTTTTCAACCGTTCCGTCATTCGTCTCACAGCTGCACTTTTATTTACTTGTGTCTCTGCGGGCCTTGGATGCAAGATGCGCCACTTCAATCTGCCTCTGCCAAATCTTCATTGTCATGCATGCAATAATTATGTACAAGTCAAACGATCACAATGTATAACAAATACACATCTCGTTCTTCCATGGAAGCTGTTGTAACGCCCAATTGTGCACTAGATTGTTATCATTCAGTTCTAGTCCTTTTAGGGCCTTAGGGCTTCGGGTAGATGACCAGGAGTGGTTAACGCTCGTTAAACCCTTTAAACCCTTTTTTTAGTCCTTTTAGGTTTTGCTGTGAGTCTGGTAGGTTCCCACATTTGTAAATAGTGTATTGTTGGTCAGTGTTTAGTGTTTATGCGTTTTAAGTGTATAAATGACTTCTGTAGTTATTTGTCTTGTGATTTGGTTTGATTTGTT
>JAHWFP010221194.1:112800-132440 GCA_023313725.1 Lithobius niger
CCCCCCCCCCCCCCGCGCAAAAAAAAATTCATTTAACTTCAATCGCAATAACAGTCACAGAACCTTTTTTTCATTTCCGGTGCAACACTAATAGACTCACAAATAGGCTCACTAATAGGCTCACAAAATTCACAGCAATGCAGCTGTTCGTGTCTTGTACACTCTGTGGATTATTATGAAACAACTTGGTACATTACAAAAAAACGTTGACTCCTCCCCGCCTTTAAAAAAAAAATTTATTTTGTTTTAAAGCCACATTAGCCCAAAGAACAACAAATGCATGATTCAACACTTCGATAATTTTTATTTGCTGAATGTTCGCGAATTTGCCGACTGGAGGAAGTGACGGTGAAATTATGGTTAAAAAAGTTAACAATCAGCGATGCATCGAGAGGTGTGTATTTGCGGAACTGCCATTGAAAAGAAAAATAATGTAAACAAAAATAAATATTGATATGAAAAAACCCTCTCACCTTGATAAGTACGGAACGAAACAACCTACTCCTCCTAAAAAAATAAAGCTTTGTTTATATCTACAGCGCCACATACTTACCAGACGTATGCCTGCGAAAAATAAAAATATGCAACAACAAAATCCCTAAAATAAAAAGCGAACCTCCAATGATTTTAGTGGTTAAATAATCTTATGCTTGGCAGAGAGAAAATTAAAGATAGCAGTCTGGCTCATTTGTTGACCGATACCTTTGTAATCGAATACAAAATATTTCGCTATTTTTTTTAACTCGGCTTATTTGTAATTTGAAGACACAGCTTCTAAGACAGACCTCTCTTCTGTGCTTGTTTGTACGTTGTCGTTTGTGCAGCCCAGTATTGTCACTAGATGGCGGTAGTAGTAAGCGGGAATTGCGGCCAATTCCAGGCGTGACGTAAGCTACCATTGTTAGCGATTGTCCGTGTCATATTTCTGCAAATATAGTATCTCTAGTTTAACAGTACTTCGAGACTAACGTATGGCTTCTAATTTTTCTGGTCCCGTTCATTTCGTAGAGAGCAGTTGGTTTAACCGAAGCTTCGAATTATTAAACCCGTTCAAGAACCGTACGCCGGTTACATGGTGCACCTTGCGTTCAGCAGGCCACACCGTCACCGCTGTTCCGTTGACCCTCCCTCCGAATCTTAGCATAGAGATATTGTCAATAGTCGGTACATTTATATATCGGCGCGCAAAGTCCGCTGATATATATATATCAGCCCGCACGCGGCAGATATATATATATATCAGCCTGCAACGCTGGAAGATAAATAAATAAGGACGAATTATATGTATATCAAAAAGAGATTTAAAATAAAAGTCCGGTATATATATATATATATATATATATATATGCGCCGCAGCACCAGCTTATATATAAATCAGACGTGTTAAAGCATATTATTTATAAATGAAAGACGAGTGTGCAAAATTATTTGTAAATTGGAGTCACTATTTACAAATAATTAGTAACTGATGTCGGGAGATTTATAAATGTGTTGCTTTGATCCGCCGTTTTATATATTCTGGTGAAAATATATAAATGTTTGGTTGATGGAGTCCGATTTATATATTAGGGAAACAGCAGTTCAAATATTTATAAATCACAGCAAAAGTTCCGTAAATGCGACAAAAAATGTAGTAGTTTTCAACTTTACACTTGGCGCCCCATAGGTGCTGCCATCTCTACACGAAGTGGGAAAATTTCAAACTAACCGACCAGGGTTCCAAATTCTGTCAACAGAGGACGCCACTTGGCAAATTTGCCGCGTCGTTATTTGATTCGCCGTTTTGCGGAGCATTGTTGGACGCAAAGATGATACGGCCTTTACTGTAGGTGGCTGTGGTTGTACGCACCAACTTGATCATTATAGCAGTTGCCACTCTGTAGTAGCTGTTTAATCTTGCCTAAACTGCCGACCTAGTACACGCCGTGTGTTCGGTTTACTTCGTTCCCGTTGTGGTAAAGGGAGCGTTTCCATGTGATATCACGCTAAGGGATACGACCACTCACTGTGATAGGATTGACTGCCTGACTTTTATTAGTTAGCGTTTAAAACTTGTATACAAAAAGATTGGATGCCACTATATTGGTGTAGTCCAGGCTATATAGAATGTACCAGTTTCCTACTGAAGACAGGTAATTGAACCAATATGAGGCTAGTGGCTGCGAGCATGTTATTATAAAATAGCATTACGGGCCAGTACATATACGTTATTTTACCGTTGTTAATAAATTACCGAATTTGTATACAATAACGTGACAAAATGGCAGCCACCATATGGGCGCTGCCGTCTTGGATACATAGCGGCCATTTTGAGGTGTACCGGATTGAAGGTCGCCATTTTGGTGTGTACGAGATTGTAAGTCGCCGTTTTGGTGTGACTACACTGGGTTCCATCACCTTGGATGACGTCATAGTTGGTGGCTTCCATTTTTATTACCCATAATGCATCAAACCGGATGTGACGTCATCCAATGTGGTGCTGGACCCACTTCCGATGATGCCAGGCGTACTTTATAACTACTACTAAAATAAAACATTATCATCCAAACAAACTAGCTATCAAATTTGCAAAAACAAAACAACGCACAACCAACGGATTCGAAAGACAAGCTATGTCACAAACCACTGTTAAACCGGAACTGAAAAGAGCGACCATAGTATACATTGGACTTGGACAAGATCAATACTATATATTCTATTTCAAATTTCTAATCCACTTCTTAATTTGGTCCTAAATTTTTTCCCATACCGATGAGTGCCTCTTCGGAAGAACCTTACCTGCATCTTGTCTTGCTGCAGCGGCAGCAGCGGACCAAACTTTGTACGCCAGTTTGATTTGGCTAATTATCTTAAATGGAGGCTACTCCGACAAGGCGTATTCGGAGTGGATGCTGTCTTATACTGGTTTTTCCTTTATTTTTAGATTTTGTTGTTTCAAGGTTTAATATTGAGAATATGTTAATGTTTGAAACTGTTATTTATTTAGAGCACGCTATTTTGCACGTTGTGGGTCAGTCCAATTCCATTAACGCAAACTGGCTGTTAACTGTTCTGCATAAATAAACAAATAAATAACTGAAAAAAAAGCATAAGAGCTCGTATCGCCAAGGTGTGGAGGTACACGAATAAAAACGGATTAAAGTTCACTCGAACGCAACGAACTATAATTTGAACTCCAATTCCAGGGTAAAAGGACTGTTTTTGCTGAGTGGTTATGCCATAAAGTGAACGCAGTTTGTGTTTGAAATGTTTTATGTTTGTGTGCGTGTGTGTGTTTATGTGCACTTCATTTGGGTTTTGTACAGGCTTTTTTTTTAAATATTTGTCTGTGTTTGTTGTTTTATATTTTAAGTATGTTTCCTGTGAGTGGCTATATGTATATTTTGTGTGTGCATTTATAATTTATGAAATAAGCATTCTCATAATTAAGGCAGTTTTTATTGCCTGCCTTTGTGTATGTATTTTTCATCCTTTGTAGGCGTTTTGCTGTTTATGGCGTCTGTTTGTATGTGTTTTAGATTTTCGTTCTGTTTCATGTTGTAGTTTGCATGCATATTTTATTTGTGTGAAGTATCGAACCGTTTTGTTTGTTTGATTAGTGATGTAGGATATTTTCCACGTTGTGGGTCAGTTGAATTCCATTAACGGAAACTGACTGTTAACCGTTCTGCATAAATAAACAAATAAATACATAAACAAATAAGGCACACTACAAGGTGATAACACGAGTACATCTTGCTTATTACCATGGTGGAAGGTACAGAGCCCGGGCTATAATCGACCTAGCGGGGCATAATCAGGTGATTATACCCCGCCAACTCGGTCATACCCCGGTTGCTCGATTACACCCCGGGACCTTTTCGTTGTACGCGTGCGTAACTTGCTGACCTAAGCTTAAAACAGATACCAGCTACTAATTAATAATCACGGCTTTTGATTTCAGGGTTCGTACAGAATTCATCACATGAATTTCCTGGCCATTTTAAAGCTTTTCAAGGCTCCCTGGTTTACATTTCCAGAGACCAAAAAAAGTGAATAATTGTTCTTAAACTTAATTGTCATCGTACAAGCAAAGTTCTTGAAACTTACACTTTCCATGATCTGTCATCCAACTCAAAAGTATTATAAACTAAACCGTAGCACGTTTTACCCCCAAGTAGTTCGATGGAATCCGGGCAACAAGGCCATCAGTCCAAGCCTTTATTTATTTGTTTATCATTATTATTTTTCTTTATCATTGCAAACTTCCGCATTCAGACATAATTGAAAAACAAACGACAAACCAAAAGTTTGTTCCTCGATTTATGGCTTTTCCAGGCCAACTAAGAATTTTGTCGAGAATCCAGACTTTTTTACGGCATGGAAATACCCCCAAGTGTAATTTAATGCTTTTCAAGGCTTCTTTTCAAGTGGTTGTACGAATCCTGTGACTCGTACTTGTCCCAGCAGGAGAATTCGACGTATTCAGACTGGGTTTTGCATTTTACCATCACCCTTTATACATTTTTCTATGCTATGGCGATCTGTTAGCATAACTCATTTTAATTTTGCCAAATTAGTATTTTTAGAATTTCGATCTCAGGGTTATTACAAGCAAACGATTCAAATTAGGACGTGCAGACACACACAGATCCCGCTCTCCCCCGATTTTAGCAATGCATGGCTGGTGCAGAGCGCTATATAGGCCTAAACCTGAAAAAGCCGTCAGCACAGGATCTCGTAAGCTCACGTCCCATTGAGAAAAAATATTATTGTGAACTGACAAAGCGGTGAAGCTAATAAAACGTCACATTATGTTATAAATATTAATAAACGCAAAGAATGAGTGACTCTTTTGTTATTATTTCTTTAGAATTGATGAGATATACTCCAACTAACCGTTCTCTGAGTTTTTGTTGATAATGCAGCTAAAAATTTCGAATAATGAAGTTATGTTTGTATAATACGTGTGTATTTTAAGCAGCTAAATTTTTTTTTCATAACCATATTAAAACTAATTCATGCTAATTAATTTGAAACCGTATACCCCTCATGCTACGTGCTTGGTACATTAATGCAAAATAATTAACGGGCAATTACATCCATTTTGACATGCATGCTTAACGTTTGGATCACTTACACAATAACTAAACACAAGAATAGCGGTAAAAATACGTTAGTATGTACGTCCGATACAACAATTTAATTACTGCATCACCAAAACACGACACGGAGACCGCCATTGTTTTGCTGGAGCGCGCAGACAGATGGTAGTCATTGATTTCGACTTGCAGCCGATTGAGATAGCTCTATTGGCTGTGAGCGCTCAAGCGTACGTCGGCCTTAGCTGACCGACAGTTGTAGTGGCCAGCTAAGGCCGTCGGACGCTTGAGCTCCTCACAGTCAACACAGCTATCTCAATCGGCTGCGAGTCAAAACCGAAAAGTGACATCTGTCGGCATTAACCCGACCCACAACCCGGCAACCCACAACCCACAACCCGGCAGTATAGTGCGTGGTTACAAGATAGAGGCCTCTATCCAGTTTCGCGGTGCCAGAGGTGGATATCGCTGCTTTTACTGACTTCAACTTCTTAGTGTGGTATTGACTCGATGGGGGTCGTTGTTGTGTAGACGGGACCCAGAGAGGTCGTGGATCACTATGCACCGTAGGCTGTAAAACCTAGAAATCCTATAAATCTCAGCTTCCTCAACTTACGAGTTGGAAGAAATGACTCCATGAAGGTTTAACGGTTCGGGCTATTTATATCTTAGTTGGCATATTTTTCGTGGTATTATAGGATGCTGGCACACTTCCTGTGATTTTCCTTCTCCTTCCTGGGGTTGCAACATTGCTAACTTCATACGGTTAGGCTAAGAACATCTACCAGTTAAGGAGACTTACTCCGGAATTACTAGGAAATAGAGCTTCTATGTTTTGTAGCACATCAATTCGTGTCGCTATCCTTGTCCATGAATTCGCCATACGCTGGGAAAAAGCAGTCACTGACTACGTCGGATTAGGCTTAGGCCTATGTACCACAAAATGGCGACTGGTTGGTCATTTCTCCTGTGTCTCAAAAGATGAACCTACTTGAGAGGAAATTATTACCCAACAAGAGAGTCGAGAAAGGGAACGATAGCGTGTGTTATTGTTGTAGCGTTTTAGCGAACGTTAACTGCACCCGGTCATCGGCCAGAAGCAGCCCTCAAGGCCCTATATGTGTGTTGTAGCGAGGTGCAGCGTAACACCGATAATAATTAAAATGAAAGTGCCCCAACAATACGAAATTTCCACAGAGGAGTTATGAAATGAGTAAGAAAGACGTGGCTTAACAAAGAGTGAATGCAACAATCCGATCGACCAGAATATATATTCACTTAACATTGGCCGAATCGGAGTTGGGCACATTGTTGGGATTGTTGCTGTATAGTATGTATCGAGGCGCATGACTGAGGGTCGAGGCCTGGTATTAAACTAAATTCAGTTACCGTGAACACTTTAGTGCGCTTTCTGTCAAGTTACAAAATGGCTACGCATGGTTGATTGTCAGAGACATCCTCGTAGTGAGTGGTTCGGTCGGTAATTGTCCATAGGAGTGGACATGATACCTTGGTAAAATTAATTTAAAACATAGGGTGAGCACAAAATAAAGACCAAATAACAAAATGTAATTATAAATAGACTAGAAACTGTGATGTCCTGGGCAGAGACACACCTGAGCCCAGCGTGGGCACCAATGGTAAAGAAAAACACGAACTAACCAGCTTGTAGGCCACAGCTGAAAAGACGCTTTACTTCCTGTAGAGATCAGTATATATACACAGAGGTACAGGAAGTCATGTGATAGAACAAATACTATACAATTGAATGGGCTAACCTATTAGGTAGATTAGGGTGAACTATAGGTACGGTACTTAACATCTTGACTCTAGATTGAAGGCATCCATTGTGGAGCCACAGATGACGACTCCACAGAAACGATATCGGAGTGCGGTTTGTTTTGTTTAAAAGAAACACTCAAATAGTTTTACGGCCAATGATTAGTTTTGCCATCGATACACGTCAACGTAGGCACCGTATAGTTGCACGCAAACGCAATGGCATTGGCAAGTCTGTCACGCAATTCATCAATATCAATCACTTTGGTTTTGAAAATAAGGTCCTTCACGTATCCCCAAAGGGAAAAATCTTGGGTAGTAATGTCTGGGAAACGAGGGGGGGGGGGCAAGGGTCATACGACGCACATCGCTTTTTGCTCTATAGACGCCCCTTTGCGGATATGACGTCACACGCTGTGCATGCTGGTCAGGCTGCTTTGATAATAGTGCACCGTAAAACTATTTGAGTGTACCTTTTTAACAAAACAAACCGCACTTCGATATCGTTTCTAGTTTGTGTTTAATTATATTTTCTAATGTGGTCATTATGTTGTGCTCATTGCGCTATTAATGCGCAATGTTGGCTCATCGGAGACGTGTAAGAAACGGGCAGTATAAGACCGCCCGCGCACTGAGCGACTTGGCCGCGCGGCCAGGTTGCTGCAGCCAATGAAAATGATTGGTGTGTGGTTTTACATAAACGGTAAGCATTCTCATTGGCTGCAACGACCTGGCCGCCTGGCGAAATCGCTCAGTGCGCGGGCGGCCTTAAGGTTAAGACGGTAATTTCTGCGTAGTTTTAGTTTATGAGTTAACAAATATTAGCATTTTACGAGTAGAAAATGTTTTGTTAGAGTATACCCCCCGGTCACCAAAACCTCACTTTGCCTGCTTGCGAGCCTGTTTATAGACGAATCCGTTTGTCTTAGGGTTCGTGGCAGCCGCCAGATGGCCTCACGAGCACGGGAGAATCGAAGCTTCCGGTCTACGGCTGTCGCGTGCGTTTCAAGGCAAAATCTAATCAAAACATACCTACTTCTTGAGTTGCGTGTGGATATACCAACAAAGCCTGGAATCAATTTATTTGCCCCGAAAAGATTTTTTAAAGTTTCCTACTAACATCAGTCAAGAGAAATGTGTGGGCAAACGCTGCGGGGAGAGAGAAGTGGCAGCCAACTTCAAGCTCCAACTTTGCTCTGCTCATTTCATAAATATCGACGTCGTAACGTTTTGTCTATACGTCGAGAAAATGCTACTTTGAAACAAGTTTTTTTTTAAAGATATTTTAGGACAGTACCGTTAGAAAGATGCAAGTCATCCGGATTGGTTGTTTTTTTGTTTTTTTTTATTTTTGTTCACACAAAAATTGGCGAAGAGAAACAAAACGAATACTTGTATTTTGTTCAAAGAGCGTTTATCATACCAGTGTGTCCTTCAGCTGTAGGTATCGCTCTATCCTAACATATCCTACACTTGCTTGTATTGATGCCAAATGAGACTAGAATTGTTTTAATCAAACACGACTTGTGCACATTTTAAGCAGGCGTATTGTAAAAGTTTCTCAGCTAAAGGTGAACAAGAATCGACAGAAAAGTGTGCACCGTAGATCGGGAGTGGCAAAATAAAATCAAGATAAATCGGTTGATAATTAAAGTCATTCGTCCCGTCTGACCCCCCCCCCCTGCCCCACAATGAAGAAAAAAAACTAACTTTCCAAAATTATGTTAGGTTTTTTTTCTCCAATTTGTTCATGTTTATTTTTTTTTACTGCGTGTACTGTATTTTTTCATGGTTTCTTAAAATATTACCAAATTCCTCAACCGTATGCAGGAAACAGAAAGCATGAAATGAATGGCTGAAGCCCCTTCCCCCTTCACCCCCCCCCCCCCCCCCAACCCCAAAAGAAAGGGGGGAGCGGGGGGGGGGGGCTTCAGCCATCCATTCCCTGCTTTCTGGGGGGAGGGGGAAAAGACAAATAACAGTCACGAAAAAAAAAAAGCTAAGGAAAAAAAAAACAATATTGCGGAACATAGCCGTGGTAAAAAAGCCAAAGAAAAATCGGCATGAGAAATACGCTGTGGCCAAAAAAATAGCCATAGGAAAAATAGTTTCGTTGTTTTTGATTTTGTTTTTATAGACCGCATTAGGTTATATCGAATTTTATCGGGCTTTTTTGCCGTTTGCTTTAAATTTAAGCTTGACTTTTTTATTCGGGACCTTTTTTTTTACTGTGGTCTTTTTTACAGGCCTTTTTTTCTCAGGCCTTTTTTTCTCCATGGCTTCTACGTACCCAAGCTTTTTTCCCCGTTGGGTTTTATTCTAGCATTGGCTTTCTTACTTTTTTTTATTATTATTATTGGCCAACGTAGGTTAGTCAGTTGCGTTGGGTCGAATTTCACCAAGCATTGTAAGATTTCCACCAGGCTTTTTTTTTTCGTGACTTATTTTCTAAGTTTTTTGTTTCTTGGGGTTTGACTTTTTTATTCGAGACTTTTGTCACTTTGACCGTTCTGTCAGATTTTTTTCCATGGTTTTTACTTTGGTTTTTTTTTTTGTACTTGGCTCTTATTCTGGCCCTGGCTTTTTTATTCGAGCCTTTAACTTTAGCAGGTTAGGCCTTTTTTTAATGACTGTTTAGCCGTGGCTTTTTTTTTCCTAAATTCATTTTTAAAACTTTTTTCAAAACTGATTTTTTTTAAAATTTTTTTTAGTGCCATGAGTGAGGGGGAAGAAAGGAGGTAAAATGTCTAGTTGTATATGGCTTTTCAATTCTAATGAAATATTTTCTGACTACGAAACAGTCACAAATGTTTAGTGGCCTGCTATCACTTGCCCCGTATTGATTTTGCAGTCAGGCATGGATGGCGGCATTAGTTCTTGGCGTGTCGTGTCTCGTTGGCTTGAGGCAATTTCAACACAAACAAGTGCAACATGACAAATGTTATTTACATGACAAACAACGTTCCGTACTTCATCCAAATAAAAAAAAAAATTATAAGCTTCCAAACTAATAGGCTTTCATCGTTGCTCACGTGTAAACGAACGCCTGGCGTACAGAAATAGAAATTTGATATTGTGCCGTTGGTCGCAAGCCATCGCGAATTTCGCTTTATTTTATTCATCAGATATGGGTCAGATAAGACACGGACACCGGAGAATAACCTATATAAGTGCCTTGTTTCATCTACGGCTTTCATAGTTTTAATATATAGGCACTGGACAATGAGAGATATGTAACCCGTTAACGCACAGCGATGCGGCCTGTATCGGCCGACCGGAAGTCTTCTTGCCTTCGCGACGCGAGCCTCCCAAACCGGATGTGACGTTGTTGTTTACTCGGTGGATTTCGCCTATTTGCTCTTTCTAGAGTTGAAACTTTTATCTCTTTGCAACCTACTTTATCACACGTCGGAAAATTGTTCATCCGGCGTTTAAAATATAATAAGAATTTACACAAATAAACTTCGAGAATACAAAATCCACTCCAACTGAGGCTTGATCATCGTTTCCGCAGTCCAAACTCGTTGGTAATCCAAGTAGAGAGAAGACGAGGTCTCGGCGTGTTGGTGGAAAGGGGGCAAGGGGGGGGGGGGGAGTTGGGGAGAACGAAAGGAGGACTGGAAGGATTTCGAGGGATCAATTAACAAGAAAGAGCACTTTGCAGAAATTAGAGTAATCCTCCTGTTATAATTATTTCCTGGGTTTTCTCCAGCTGAGCTAATGTTCTAACAGATCATAACAGAAACAATCCGTGACGCCCTACACGCGTGGAAATTGTCTTAATTTTGTGGTGACCTTTACATCATTTAAGAACAAGCACGGGCTGTGAATTCGGTTTGCAACGTTTGAGCGGCTTTTGTAAAAATGAAGCACTTGAAAGAAACAGCCTTGCCAAATGTAATCGAACCTAATTAAATTTAAGACAGCCCACCGAACTTACTAAAAATTGACCGTTTTTTAGTCGTTTCTGACATCACTAAAGTACGCGGATCTGGGACTAAACACGGTCCTAACTGAAGACTGATAGAAATCGACATATTGGCAGATATTATCGGCACATGGATCGGAATCACCACAAAAATGCATGCCGATACCGACAGTGTGTTTTGGTGTAACGCAACAATGTAAGCAAACTTAAAAACACGACTTTTCAATGGATTTTGGATCCAGATAAGATAAATACGTGAGGTTTGCTCAGTTGCTCTACACAAAATTGCAATTTAAAGATTTTTCCCGTTAGAGGTGAATGGTATATAAACCGCCTGGTTTCCCTCCGTACCCACAGACGGCCGGCTGCTTAGGCAGGTAGGCTGTGGGTGTGGGTCTTCGTCTATATTACCCGGTTTCAAATCGGTCTTCGGTCCTTGTGGTGCTTTGTGTTTTGTTCGGTGTTGCTTGGAGTTTCTTTCCTGTGTATATTGTACTATGATTTGAGTTTCTACTCCGAAATTTTTAAAAAATTTTTTTCGCTTGATGAAGGGTCGTATACAGACCCGAAACGTTGCGAAATAATGTATGCGTGTTGCATTTTTCAGGCTTTTTATTCATTTAAGGCAAGCATGACAGAACTTCAAAAAGTGCGCCTATAGCAAAATTATGAAGAAACACAACGTTTCAGAATCATCGCTTGTCTCCAATATGTCGTCACGTAAGACACGAGATAGTTTATCCATCAACACTCGAATATTCTCCGGTTGCCATGGTGACAGAACGATCAGCTAGCCCAGTCAATGTCAAACAGTCGACCATAGCCTTTCCACTCGAGCTTAAAAAAGTAACGAATATAGTTTCTCTTAATGATCCATAATACTCCGACAATAAACTGTGTTGTTGGGAAGTGACCGCAGTACATAAAATATTAAATCCTGAATTAAACGTAAATTGTTGCGGGGTACCTTCTTGTAACAACCAAAGTCACTCCAAACTTACTCATTGGCGACTTTTGAGGGGGGGGGGAGGGGGTTATCCTTCCTGAATATTAAGGAAAATGGAAATTTGCCAACAGCGAAAATGATACACTAATTTCCAATACACTAAGTTGGCTATTTATTCATCCTTCCTGAATGTCCGTGCTGTCGACGACGACTCACGAACCGTCACTTACTTGTTGTTGGGCGAGGGATAATCGTCTAACTGGAAAATCGCATAATTGGAAGAACGTATAGCGTATAACAGTATAACGGAAAGTCATCTAACAGGAAATTCGTATAATGAAAAATCGTCTAACTGGAAATTCATATAATGGGAAATCGTCTAACTGGAAATTTGTATAATGGAAAATCGTCTAATGTCCCTGCCTCGCTCGCGCTACCGTGCTCGCAGCGGCTATACATATAACATCAGAAATCGCAGTTAGACGTTTATCCAGTTAGACGGTTATCCATTATACCATTATCCGTTATACGATATTCCGTTTAGACGATTTTCTAGATTTTTTATTTATGCAGATATTAGACAATTATCCCATTAGACGATTTTCCAGTTAGACGTTCGTCCGACGCCCCACTTGTCACTTACTTGTCACCGTCTTGACGGTGTTCGGCGCCGTTTCCATCAGCCGTGAGACTTAGCGCGTCAATTGGGCGATAACTCTGTCCTCCTGTCCGGTTTTTTATTTTTATTTTTGCAGGAGGTATACAGATCTATGATAAGATCTAGATTTGGGGTTTGTTTATCACCTCTGTAATGTGTGGCGCAGTGGGAACTCCGGATCACTGCACTGTAACTGAGGTACACGCTAATGATCTTGCTGTCGACGCGCCATTAAGCCTCAATCCCTCCCCCCCCCCCAAAATAAAGTCCCTTTTCAGTTATGGGATTTGGAAGCGCTATAGCCTAGGCAGTGACGATCTGATTGGCTGCCACGGAACGAGATAACGACGACGCGGCAATCAATCATCAGAGTTGGACTTTTCATCAGTAGCTGAAACATCAGTCATGTTGATTCACAATAAGTTCAAAGTTTTGCAGAGAACGTGTTGCGACCGTACGCGATGTTCTGCCAATTCAAAAGAAATACGATTTTTTTTTTGCATTTGTCGCTAAATAGACAAATTTCTCGCTTTATTATAGACGGGTTCCAAACTGTGACACTAACAAAGTTGCACATTTCTTTAAGGTTTTTGGTCATGGTCCCTACACGATGTAATCATTAACGAATATAAGTGATTAAAAAACCACAACAAAAGATGATGTTCTTACCGTATCCTAACCGACTCCACACGACTACTGAGCGTGCACATTACAACAAACTCAAAGGTAAAAACAAAGCCTAGTGCTCTTGACATCACAGGTCGCTTTCGTAAAGTCATGCGCTTCCGTGTCTCTGCGACTATCGAACGCATCATGACCTGAGGGCTCGTTTATGGAACGACAGCTTTCTCGCTTTTACTTGATCCATACTAAATCTGATGGCTGCTTCTCGCCTTTACCAGAGTATGTGGCTTTCGAGTTGTCTATGCGTATTAGTAACCACGGCCAACGACGCAAACGCAGATGTTCTCCTTGTGCCTCGTGACACGGCGTGCGATGCTCGCAACATTTGAGCGTCGATTTATGACAACAAGGAAACAATTTTTCCTGCAATACAAGACGACGGACTGTTTTTTGTATACCGGCATTCGATGGTTTGTCTTCGATTCGATAGCCACGAAGTGGACGCCATGTTGGATTTTGAATTCTCGCTGCGAGAAGCTATTTATTCTACCGTCGTTTGATCATTGCTAGAAGCTGCACTTTGAGGGAGAACAGCAAATTTTGGAAATAGCGTGAAATGACAACAGTCTTGTAGCAATGTTTAAAAATACTGTAGCTCTTTGTTCTTTATCGTGTCGTTATTTATAATACATACAATTTGTTATCTCTTACCGCATTCATTTAGTAGCAACGGGAAACTAATCACAAATAAATAACGGTTGACTAGCAAATAGCATTCGGCGAGCGAGAATGACTTGTTGCGTAAACGCGCCCTAAGAGTAAAACAATGGCCGCGATCTGCGTAATTCGAAAATCAACCGCGTGGCACAATAATTTATTGAAACTTTACGAATTCCATCGTGTTCTTTGTTGAGCCGTAATTTAGGAACACTTTATATAATATTTTTAGACATAATATTTCAATAGTAAAACTAATTCCAAACTTTCGGCAAACTGCCGGACAATTTAACAAGCTTTTAAACAAGCGCTACAAGTGATACACTTTAATATAGAGAAGTTAGACTGCGCTACATTAATACAGCAATCCTAGAGACTTCGTACAACAAGCGTACATTAAAATATCAATCCAAGACCAAGCCAGATTGTTTTAATTTTCAGAACCCTAATGTTAAACTACTTAGCACTACCGCTAATGAACATTAAAGTTTACAGTGCGTAAAACTAGATTTATTACTCTGAGGGGGGAAACAATTAAACCAGGGCAAGACCTATAGCTGAACCGCAGCCTTTAAACCAGTGTTTACTTTACGGTAACGAAGGGCGTGAAGAGATCGGTAATGCAAACATCCTGAATTTTGAGCTACAAAATTCTCAGGGGGAGGGAGGGAAACGATGTGGGAGCATCACAAACGCTAAGTTCAAAGGCCGCAACCTGGGGATTTTAATGTATGACCGCCAGCAAGCACTTAGAACTACTTGAGTAGAGACATTGAAGGCCAGTACCACGACAGTGACATATCCCAATGGTTGTTACCCAGTTAATGGATAGCAGTCGCCACCATACCCTCCTCCCCCCCCCCCCCTCCCAGCCCCACAGACACACGAAAGGATTCTGGGTTTCCGAGAATTCCAGAATCAGGGCAAGCCTGATTACTACCAATTAGTGCTGAGCCACGACTGACTTTCCTAAGGACTAAAAACTTAATAACCAAGAAACAAAATTGACGTTTATTATCACAGGGATCAGTACATGTTTTAACTTTCAACCTAACTGTATAGGACTAGTGAATCCTAAACAATACTAAAGAAATCCGAAGATTTAGTGATCAATGTTTTCGAACATTTAACGAGTATAAACAATGGGAATAATTATTAGGAATATCAGCAGCAATGCTACTTATGATTAAACCACGCGCCACAGCTGTTTGCCGTGACTCTCGTAATCACGTGACTGGGCTAGGCCACTCAGACGGCCAAGGAGCCGCTGTTCTCGTTCGTCATTGGCTAACTCATGATGACATCACGGCAAACATCCCTGTGTGCATTACGTGTACAGAGAGTGAGCTCTACCCTTAACATTACGATAGAAAGTTTATAGGTATACCAAACAATTTACGAGTGTTTAGACGCATAGCACACAAGTGCATCGTTTAACCATTTAACTATCCGATTTTTTTTAACAGAAAAAAATAGCAAATCAGTGGCGCATTCATACACCATAAGGCACAAGTGAACCAATTAACCGTATACCTACCAGGTAACTACTTTTTTACACACACAAAAATAGCTAAACTGGAAAGCATTTAGACACATAATGCACAATTTCAGCAATTAACCATATAGCTACAAAGTATCTATTTTATTACACAGGAAAAAGACGAAAAGGTTTCCTAAACGGGCTAAAATTTACCCTACAAAGGTTTTACACACTTTAAAACTAACCTCAGCACCCACAAACCGAGGTTCAGTAAGACGAGATGTAAAAGTTATATTAAGGTTTATAAAGGGGGGGGGGGAATGAGGCTTAATGGTGCGTCGACAACTTGGTCATTAGCGCCAACATCAGTCACAGTGCAGTGGTCCGGGTTGCCACTGCACCACACATTACAGAGATATTATTCAAACCCCTAATCTAAATCTTGTCATACATCTGTACATCCTGCAGAAATTAAAAAACACCGTACAGGAGGACTGAATTATCGCCCAAATGACGCGCAATGTCATGCGGAAGACGGAAACGACAACGAACACCATCAAGATGGCGACAATCAACAAGGAAGTGCCGGACCGTAAGTGGCCGTCGACACCAATAAAATTCAGGGGGGCCAACCCCCCCCCACGCGCAAAAGGAAACCGTGAGTAAGTTGGGTGTGACCAATGCGCAAATGGGCCAACACCACCTCATCACGGCGACTGCGGCGACACGCCGAGTGCCATTTCTCGACAGTGCCTTTAATAGCTCGCAATTTATTACCGTCCTGTCTGTCTCACAAGGCTTGCCAAAAAGCGTGTAACCTCAGACGCAGAGTTGGAAGGTTTATAAGATTTACAAACGAAGGTTCCTTGGGATCGATACCAACGTTAACTTTGAGTTAACATTTAATTATAAATTCGATATCGGATGGAATTTTCTTTCCTGTAAGTCCTTGGCCTTTAAACAGCATAAGAACACGATTACTGTTGAACAACTTACCATTTGCTGCAAAACTAATGCTCTTGTGGCATCAGGATAATCATGGTTAACTCACTCGAGGCCAACAAACTCTGCTGATGGAACGTTAGTAGAACTACAGTCTTGAAGAGACTCGATTTCAGGCGACTTTATGCTTTCGAGTTCTAAAACAGCAGTAAACTTAAAACACTATCAGTAAACCTATGTAGATTTTTGATTTAGCCACTCTTCTCTGCGCCCAAACATCCACATCAGACGAGGGAGCAGAATTGTTTACAAATTTCAGCTTGTTGTTAGGATGATTATACTGAGCTCTTTTTCTTTTGAGCAATCAGTGATTCTCTCACCTTTTTTAGAGTCACATACTTACATAAACATGGCGGAACACGCAGCATAGTTGTTACTGAAGTGTTAGACCCTTTTACATGCGGTTTCCAATCAGATACAGGATATATACAGGATCAGATACAGATATACTCTTAGGTTTAGACCTACAGTTTAATAAATCCAGAGATTTAACCCTAAATAACATCAATCCCTAAACTAATGCCTTCACAAACTCATGTACAGCTGTTTGTAGCAAACCACACAGAGCATTCAAACCTAGATTTACTTTATTTAATTTTGACGAGCCTTCCGATGCTTGTATGGCTGAACCGGCTCAATTTTGAACATTACCAGATTTTTAGATAAGAAGAAATATCTGGTAAAGGAGGTGCCACCCCGGGGATTCGATCCTGGAAACCTCCGATCATCGTCGGAGCCGAAAGATTGTCTAGAATGAGCCAGAATAGATCCCATAGCCGCTGAAGGGGCATGGTAGCCTCTCACGCTACCCTGGCCGGCAGTCCTGAGCTTATCTTTGCCCATTATGAAAACAAAAATTGGACTGTTCAGGCTTATCTTTGCCTATTGTGAAAACAAGAATTGGACTGTTCAAGGCATATCTTTGTCCATTGTGAAAACAAGAATTGGATTGTTAAGGCTATCTTTGCCCATTGTGAAAACAAGAATTGGATTGTTAAAGCTTATCTTTACCCATTGTGAAAACAAGAATTGGGCTATTAAAGCTTATCTTTGCCTATTGTGAACACAAAAATAGGACTGGCTTATCTTGGCCTATTATAAAACAAGAATTGGATTGTTAAGGCTTATCTTTGCCGATTGTGAAAACAAGAATTGGACTGTTCAGGCTTATCTTTGCGCAACAATGATCACCTGTTGTGTAAATGATCACAGGAAGAACACATATATATATATATATATATATATATATATTTATATAATATATAAATAAAATACTGTTTGCGGCCATTGTTGCCATTACCTGGCTTAACAATTGTGGGGTTAACAGTATCGGCGACCTCGTTATTCGTGCTGTTCCTGGGTCCCTCTTGACTTCGACGTTGGTTTGGACAGGGTTAGCATTCAGGAGATTTACGCTATTCCCACTCTTGTACACACCAACGGGTGCGTGTTTGATCTCTTTCTCCCTTGCAGAACACGTATTCGTCCCCCAATAATGGGGTGTAGTTGCTATTATTGGTTTTATCTTGTAACCAATAATTCAGGGCATTGAGACAATTTCCTATGAACTGCTCCGATAAAAACTAATCGATAACCTTATCACCTCGTGGCTTTAGCCATGTATGACGATACATGGTAAACTGCGTTTACCGGACAAGCAGACTCAGGATTTAAGCCCCAGCCAGATGTGATACTTCCGCCATTAAGATTGAACTTGGTGTGCAAACCGTGCTTTTCTTTTCCATCTAGCAATTTAGCGAAACACGAGTATGGTGTAAAGGCAACGTCAGTATTACACAACACACAACAATCCAATCCCGCACATCTACCCGCAGTTTGACGTTAATCGTGAACCATACTCTAGTTTCGCTAAATTGCTAGATGGAAAAGAAACGGACGGAAATCCAGTTGCAGTAACTCGAAAATGTTGGAGAAACTTAAGTCCAACGAGTACGGTTAACAAAAAAAAAAAAAAAAATGGCACAAGAGTAAAATTGTGATACTGTTTGCAAAATTTATCCTAGCACAGGCAACAGTTTCAACTAATTTTCCTACAGTTGTTCAATTCTATAAATTGATGTTTGCATCGTTTTTAAAATATACAGCGTTTTCACATTTGTGGCAACCTGCCTTTAATATATGCGTTGCTTCCGTCGCACAACATAGGAGTGATTACGACCGGAATGAAGAATTATGGGATGCGTATCTCACGAACCTCATTCACGCGAGAGCAGAGACGAGAACGGTGTGCACCTTAAGCGCGGCCATGTTTCGTCTGTTTTGAAAATTGTTGTTTTAATCTGCAATTGCTGATATGCTCTTTATGCGGCGTTACAGCAAATTTGTAAATAAAATAAATGGATAAATAGATTGTAGGATTGGCCTCTCGCGCTTCTCATTCAGACGAGAACCGCAATAGAGCTGGCACCATGTAGGCATTACCTGCGGCGGCCAAGCGCCAGAAGAAATGCAGAGTCCGAAGGTTTGGAATGCATTGTTTCTAGTATAGTTGCGCCCCCCCCCCCCCCCGGTTCTAACCAATGGTTAAGTTCAGTTCTAAGCCTAAAGGTGTACTTACTGTACGAATGATCCAACAGGTTTCGAAAGCTACGGAACCTAACCCACGCGGCGTCGGGAGTAACCTTGAATTGTCGATTTCAAGATTTACTCGTGCCCAACCGCTTCAGTTTCGATCAACCTAGCACACACTTGAGTAAACAAAGTACCAATTAAAGGTTACAATTATAACGTCTACTTATCTTCGGGGGAGACACGCTTGTTTGGCCGTCAGCTCGAATTGAATGAGATATTCGGAAATATGATGGTCGTCAAAATCCCCCATAGACATAAGTTTGCAAATACTTTTAGGCCTACCACGGTTAGTCGCAACTTTCTGTAGTAGTAGGCCTAAACAGTAGTAGTAACATTCTGAGTTGCACTACCTTTTAATTCTCTTAACTCGAGTTCTCTGTTTCAAGTTTGTTACAATTGCTCATTCCAATTTGTCGACGTCGGTCAGGTTGTGCAAAGAGGAATTGTTAATTCAAGCCAGGGACGACGCTAGAATCACTTTATTGGGGAGGCGGCAGTGGGGCAGCAATTTTAGTCAGGGGGGCAAACCGAAAAACTCAACTTTAGCGCCCCCCCCTCCCCCCAAAAAAATTCAAAATAACACTCTTGTAATTCTTTCTCACACCGAACGTTCTTAACTGCTTCATACCCTATTTTTTGGGAACATTTTTAAATCCAGCTGCAAAAAAGATGATCTTTCAACTCTCACAGTAACAACTGGGCTCTATTAGTGTAACACAAGTCCTTCTTGTCACTTTGAAAGAAACTAACGTAGTTTTCTTAATGAATAACCAGAATTTTCTTCGTTTATACGTTTTATTTTGAACTGATGAGTGGGAAGGGGGGGGGGGGGG